>BPLR01005860.1:0-209044 GCA_021605095.1 Caerostris extrusa
GCAGCGTAGCCAGCATAACACATTATTCATAACAATAGAATTTTTATCTTTTTTTTTTTTTTCTAATGCAACTGGCAATACAGAGAACAAAGGTCTTTGCGCCATAAGCGACCGCACCGCTGTTACACATTTAGCACTACCCGGAGATCACGTGTAGCCGAGGGATAGTGGGGTTACGAGATGACTTTCACCTTCGCAAACGCCTCAATGATCTTAGGGACCGGGACCTAAGGCAAAGTGGAAATCCGAACCACCCGAACATCCATGTCAACCCAGGATCTGAATCTGAAAACTCCCTGAGCTATAGTCACAGGAAACAATTCTTTTTTTTTAGTTAATGCTCCAAACTGTGATCCTAGTCCATATTCAAGTTAGAAAAAGTAATGAGTTAAAAGAGCTCCCAAGCGCCGATATCCGGTCCGTTGGAAGCCGCGCGGTCTTCCATATGGACGCGTGAAGCGCAGCGGAACAATTACCAATAAAAAGTCCTCGAGAAGATGACATCAGTCGCTTTTTAACCACTCCGGCGATGGGCTGTCTTTCTCAAAGCGCGATGCATGCCGCTGATGCATGAGTTTCAGAGCGCCATAATAAAAAACTCGCAGCTGGCGTGCAAGAAAATACAGGTCTCGAACTCCCTGGTAACTGCTACCTCACTGATTCGATAAACGAGAGTAGAGTGAAGTCTCATATTTTCTTCATCTGTGATGTATTCATGGGCCAGCGTATGGTGGTTTCAGCTGCTGGTAACAGGCTGTGTGCAGTGTCTCGGGAACCTGGAGTGGTGGCATGGAGCTGGCGCCAGGAGGGGTTCGGACTCCACGTTAGTCCAGATTCCTGGTCTGTTTTAGCCTCGTGTGCAATAAAGATGACCAAAGTAAGTTTATCAAACCAAAACCAAACTCCATCTTTACATTTTATTGTTGTTTTGTTATGAGAAACCATAACATGCTATTACAGAATGAATGAGAACTGTTATTTGGAGACTACTTAAGATACATCTCCTCAGCCAGCGAGCCAACAGGATAGCCTGAACCGTTTCATCGCTGGTGATCCACCCTTGATCAATGATAAACTAGTGGTGGAAATCACGCGGACAGAGAGTGAGAAGGCGCCGGTGGAGTTCAGGTGGGGTGATAAAAGTCTTGAACGCAATGTAGGAACTGGGACTGGAGCCAGAGAAGCACCGCAGAACAGCTCTTTTTTTGCTCCTGTATTAGAACACATTTGAGAACGGAGCTTCAAAAATAAAAAGAAAAATGCGAGCTTCCAGGTCTTGAAAGGATCATTGGGAGGATGAAAATCGCAGGAAGCGAAGCTTTACCAATCTAGATTTGGAAGATTCTGATAGTGAAATTATACAAGATGAGCTTCTCGCTTGTTTTTGAAGAAAAACGGAATTTCATATCCTTTTAGTTTGCTTCTATTCTCCATCCAATTTGATTAATACATCGTTATCTGCAGTAACTAGAGTCGTACTTTCCCACGAGCTGTAAGCAGTTACACAACAAACCCGACACGATTATGGGGCTGTTTAAAAAATTTAAATTTAATGTAAAGTATTCTGAAAAAAATAAAATATCTGTAATAAAAAACACCAAGAATGCATTAAAAACCGGAGAAAAAAGTAATGGTAACACCGATTTTTTTTTTTTTTTTTTTTTTTTTTTAATTCTTTTCATACAGCTTTTAAAAGTAGGGCTTGGAACTGTAAGGAAATAAGCAACCCAAATGATCTTTGCGGGGCCACTGGTGCATGCTCATTCCAAAATGCCCATATCAGATTTAGGATTCACTCTGCAGACGTTTTTGGGAGTGAAAGATTGAAACATCACTGAGTTATTGTTTTGAAAGTTGCTCCGTTATCTCATACGCTAGTTATTGTGATAATAATATAATTAATAACTGGATACTTCTCAACGCACATTGTGTTAAAATATGTAAACACTCCAAATGAAATATAAAATTTTGGAGTAAACGAAAATGAAAAAAATGAAATCATCTTAAAATATTTATTGCCCATAAGTGGGATCATGTGTTCACTCACTTAACTTTTTGCAAATAGATGTGTAAGTGCAATCATGAGGTCGTGTAGTGACTATAAAATTTTAATTATCTTGAGAAATCAAAAATAAAACAGGCACTATCTGTCCTATAGTCGCAAAATATTATTTTTAAAAATCAGAGTTCACTTTTTCTCATCATTTCGGCATCCGACCTTGGCACCATGAGGCTTTAAGTCTGAACTTGGCAGGGTATTAAGAATGCTTTCAGAGGGCGCCTCTGGAACTGATGAACCGTGGTAGTCCGTAGCTCCGTTTAGCCTAAAAAGCAGCACACAACATGACCGTAGAGCAACAAACCAAAAACCATTTATTTTCTGGTAATTCATTTTCGAATAGAACAACGCGATTTTCTCCGAAGAGATAATTTATTGCAAAGCACTACCATTCAAAGTAAAGTGGTTGTCAAGTAAGAACTCCAGCGCTCCAACACACGACACAATTCATAAAACTGAAAATTCTGCTTCACTATAGTATACTTTCAACATACAATAAAGTAATATTTAAGTACTTGTACTAAAAATAAATATGGTATATATTTTTTAAAAAATTTTGTGCAAGTTAAATAAATAATAATTACTTTTAAAAACTAAATATATTCATCATTCTCGAGAACAAAGGTATGAAATTCTGACCCCGAGTAGAGTGTCCCTTTGGCTTCTGTGAAATCGCTGTGCTTGGGAATAGGTACAAAGAAAGAAATGAACAGTAGATTTTTATTTCTTACTCTTCATTCCACAAAACAATGGTTTGGTTTGTCACTCTAATACTTGGGTCATTTTCAGTGTACACTTTGAGCCATCATTAGACCGGGACCAGCAGTTGAAACGTGATTGGTGAACCACTCAACAAACATCTCGTGCCAATATCAATAATAATAATGAAGCCTCATTAATTGTAATGCATTTATGCAGTTCCTCATAACAAACAAACATAGCAAAATCAACAATTAAAGATAGGCCTGATGATGAGCGAGTGTAGCGCTCTGGCATTCGGTGCCGTAGGGTTCGAGTCCCGCGGTGCCACGGATGTTTGAGTGGTTCGAATCCACTTTAAACCATAGGTCCTGGTCTAATAGGATCGTAGAACGTTGTGCAGTTTGTGTAACTCGATTCCGAAACACATTTTCAAGCTACACACGCGCCTCCTAGGTAGTGCTAAATGAGTCACACCGTTCTTCGGTGCAGCCCATACGACATGCCACCTTCAAGGTTAGTTTACATTGGGCTGCTCATAGGGAAATGATCATTTTCTTAGGGTGGAAATCGCTACAGTTTGATGTAGAAAAAAAAAGTCCTTACATAATGCTACTTATAACAAAAGCGAAAATGTAAGTGATCTCTTTGATATAAAAATTCCTATTTTAGATCGTTTTGCAATTAGACAAGGTGCGACGTCTGTGGGAAAGCATGTTAGTCAAAGGTCTCGAATTGAAAGTTCTTTTGATTATAAACAACGCATCCGGTCTTAGAAAACCCAAGAGTGCCATTTTTTGTTTTCTGCCGCCCATTATACTGCATCCTTGACACAAACCGTTAGATCAAGGTATCATTGCGACATCCGAAACATACCAAGCAAAGCGAGCATTTCAATCCGTTTTGACAAGCTGAAAGAGAAAATACTAACAATCACTGGTGTGCGGTAGAAATTTTCAGTTGTGGATTGTATCAATCCAATTGAATGACGACTATCCACTTTGAATGCAAGTTGAAAGTTGTTTGGCCAGAATGTGCATTAAAAGCAAAGATCCCGTCCTTACTAATACGATCGAATTTGGTGTTCATGAATGAGTGACGTGCTCTTTTGTTTTTCAAATGACGATTTACTTTTATCATCCACGTGCATTCTTTATAAAATGTTTAAGATCCTAACAGAAATTGAATTATTCTTGCTGCCTTCTTAGACTGGAACATCTTCTAGATTTCCATAGATGCAATATATTTTTTTTTACACGTATTCTTTAGGAAAATATCTATCGCGCAAAAACAGAATTACGTGTACATAGAAAAGGGGCCGCAGTGCATTTCTTACAGATAAAAATTATTTGTTTTTATAATGGCACTGGCAAATAATTAGACAGTTATCTTTATGCCATCAGCAAGAGCTGCACCGACGTTACTCACTTAGCTCCTTAGCACTACCCAGGAGGTGCGTGACGCGAAGTAACAATTACGCCGCAACGCTCTACGAGAGTATTAGATCGGGACCTATGGTTTAAAGTGGATTCTGAACCTCTCACAAACATCCATGGCACCTCCGGGACTCGAACCCGAAACCTGTGGTACCGAGCGCTAGCCACTGGGCCATCAGGCGCCGATAAAAATGACACCCTCTTAAATAAATGAAAAGTGAAAGAAAAATAATACAGAAGAGAGTTTTAAAAGAATAAAGCTAGAGTCCAACTGAATTTTAATATTATTAATGATTAATCATTTTAATAATTAAAAAAAATAATTTTCCTTGGAATCTATGGTTTCCAAGAAATACCCGATTTGAAAGCTCAATTTCTTTAACAAAAGTATTTAAATTATTAATAATATTATACTTAAATTATACTGTAATTATAATAACACTATAATACAATAATTAAAGAATATAATAATTATACTTAAATTATTAATAATAATATTATTTTGTCTCTTATATTCTAACTAGCAATGAATTGGGAGGAAGGGGGGTGTCATGTTTAAATGTTAACTGTTTTATTAAACTGAAGTTTCATGTGTCAATAATTAAAAGAAAAACATTTAACGTATGACTTCCAAAACCAACATAGGATGCCACTACAAAACCTAACTTGTATTGTTTCTGTCCCTGAGATTATCAACTTATTCCCTCAATATCTATTTTTTTTAATTATCTGTCCCATGACTTTTTTTAGAAGTTTTATTTGCTATACGACTTAAGAAAAAAAAAAATTTAAAAAATGAAGTATGATAATGTAGGTCACTAGAAAAGTGACTACGATTCATACCTGACTTGTATTGTTTTTACCCCTGATATTATCCACTTACACACTCAATTACTGTTTTTTAATTACCTATCATTTAAAAAAATACCTATCATATATTTAAAAAAATATCAATGGTATAACTTAAATTACATATCATATAGTTAAAAAAATATCAATGGTATAACTTAAATTACATATCATATATTTAAAAAATACCCATTGTATAACTTAAAAAAAATTACCTAATATATGACTTCATTTTTTTCCCCCAATTTTAAATTCACATAGGATGAAGTAGGCCTTAAGAAAGGCAGAGGTGACCTGCGCATACTTGACCGTATGAATGCTGCCACTAGAAAATTTGTATTGTTTCTGTCCCTGCGATTAACACTTATTCTTTTTAATAACAGTTTTTTTTTTTTTAATTGTCTGTCATATAACTTTAAAAAAAAAAAAAAAAAGGGGGGTTATTTATTTATTATTTTTTTTTTTTTTTTTATACGATTTAAAGGGAGGGATGGAATTAAAAATTGACGTTTCTGGATGTAGACCACTAGAAAAGCAAATAGGATGCGTACTTATATTGTTTATATGCTTGATATAATCAACTTACGCACTCAATTATTTTTTCAAAATTACCTATTTATGTTTAATGTATGATTACATTTTTTTTAAAGTTATACGATGTATATTTAAAAAATGTATGATATGTTTAATGTATGATAGATACATTTTTTTAAAGTTATACGATAGGTATATTTAAAAAAATGTGTAATAAGTAACTTAAAAAATTACCTATTATAAAAAAATTTTCAAAATTTCTATCAAATATTACTTATCATATAACATAACCCCCCCCTCAAATTCACATAGGATAAATTAGATCTTCATCAGAGCAACGGTGACCTGTATATACCAGACTTAATATTGTTTCTACCCCTTACCAGCTCATACATTTATCTTGGAAAAAAAACTTGAAAGCAGATCTCATTATGAATATTGAGTGATTTCATTCTTTCTTTTTTTTTCATTTCGAGTGTCGCAGAAAGAGAACGAGACAAGACGTGGATCAACGCTCGGGACCGCTTCCCACGCGCATGTCTGAGATTTACACAAATTATTATGTTGCCACTCACTTTGGAGAGGGAGGGAAGAAAAAAATATGTATATATTCTCGTTGATGGCAGGTTGTGGCAACATTTTTTTTACTGCCCCCTTTGCCGTTTTATTTTTTGACGCTGTCCAAGGCTCTCTTATTTATCATTCGGAGTTTCTTGCTTTTGCAGTGGAACGCCCGTGGTGGACGGTCGTTTGATGGGGGGGGGGATGCTCTCGGAACGACGACATGGCGTGGGGTTGACGCTGCAGATTGTGCACCATTTTTTTTTTATTTATTTATTTTTTTTTTTTTTTAAGGATGAGTTGTGGAGGATTATTTAAGGATGGAGTTTTGGATGAATGTTACATCAGAAATGTAGTGAAAAGAAAAAAAAAAAAAATTTTATTTTTATTTTTGTAGAATAAGAATTCAATTACATATTGAAGAAGATGAAATTTATTAAGGCAGATCAAGAATTTGATAAAAAAAAAAATGTAACGATAAAGGCTATAAAACAAGGGTGGCCAACCCAAATGATCTTGCTGCCACTTTGAAAATGCATCCGCGGCCCGTCTATAAAATTATGTATCCCCCTATTAGATTGAGACCCACTCAGACATTTTTTGGAGTGCGAAAATTGAAACATAATGAGTTATTACTATTGTGTTTTCTATTAATCTTACACGCAAACATAGATACTATAATAATAAGAATACTAAACACACATGGTGAAGAAATATAGAGAATGAAATGAAAAAAAAAAAAAAATAAATAAATATAAACGAAATAAGAAAATGAAATCATTCAAAAATATTTAATTGACTAGTGCGATGTGTTTTTTATCCACTCTTTCACTCAGCTTTTTGTTCATCGATCACCATTTGAGTATTGGCACATCGTCATGTGTGTTGCTTCCGTTATGTTTGAGAGTGTTTTGCGTTGCGTTGCATTGCATTTTAGAAAAAAAAACGATTTGCAGGTGTAACTTGGACCAAAAGCGCTAACAACCTCAACTCAGAGTCTGGTTTGCTCTGCTATCAACAATCCACTATGCGTATATAGGATGGTGACTGAGTCACTGAGGTCACTTAATGTGGAACGTAGAACCTGTTATAATAGATGTTCCAAGACGTGCGCATATAACTGAATTATTCTACGACTGTAACTGAATGTAAAGTTATCCATAAAACAGGCACTATCTGTCCTATATTCGCAAGACTATTATTTTAAAATCAAACTTAATTTCTTTCTCATCCTTGCGACAGTTCATCTTTGAATAGAGGGATGCACACATAATGTATTTTTTAATACATTGGTTTTCACTCCTTTGGCCATTATGAAATTTTGTAAAAGTGTGATACATCTCACGGGCCGGTAAAATGTCCAAGGCGGGGCCCCGGTTTGTCCCCCCCTATTCCAACTAGTTCATGATTTCACATGTCCAAAATCTTGCTAAATCGGTAGCTTACTGGTGTGTGGGGTCCAATACCATTAAAAGAAGAAGAAAAAATCCGGGATTCTCCAACCTCTTAACATACAAAACCTTAAGTGAAAATACAGCGAGAGGCCAACGGGGGCAAGTGTTTCTGGGATGCATTCGATAACAGATGGAAGACCTCCAATGTTCATCCAACAGCCCTGCATAAACACTCCATCTCTCCACGCCTTCCTTCACTGCAACCCCCCAACTAAAAAGAATGCTGCCCTCTTAAGACCAAAGGCTTCTTTCGGTTCTCTCTTTCAACAACACGCCGATATCGTAATTCCAGACAGAAGTGGAAGCTTCCCCCCTCAACCCACATGGGGATTCAGGGGTAGACAAAAAAAAAAAAAAGGACACCCCCTTTGCCACACCCTGGAAAAAAGAAACAAACAGAAATTGGGCCTGGCAGAAGAAAAGAAAAAGTTCGCCTGCTCAACTACTAGAAGATTTGAAGGAAAGGAAGTTTGGTTTGTTGCTCTACGGTCATTTAGTGCATAAATGGGTTCATTAGATCTGGACCCTACATACAGTTTAAGGTGGATTCCGAACCCCTCACAAACATCCATGCCACTGTCAGGATTCGAACCTGAAAGACTGTAGTACCCAAGGCCAGAGCACTAGCCAATTGGCCACCAGCCCTCGAAAGAAAAGGAAAGAGATTGCACAGATGTCGTTTTATTTTTCAATCGAAAGCGTTCATCACGGAAAAGTGAAGGAACAGATAAGCTAGAGTGCCAATTCAATTAAAAACCACAACAATAGGGTTCAGTTTTTAATTATCTTAGAAAATTAAAATATTCAATTGAACTCTTAAAAGAGTCTATGATATACAACAGTGGACAACATCTACAACAGTTGATTTATATTTAACTCATATCTATAAAAACCATTTTTGTATAACATAGCATTTTTTACAACTTTAAAGGTGTACTATTTGTCCCTAACTTAAAAATAAACATCTTTGTACTCTTACTTTGCTTACAAAAATACAAACAATCTACAAAAATTCACGTCCTGCTGGAAATTGTGACTCAGCGGAGAAACTGCAATGGTCATTCGAAAGGAGGATATCGAAACATTAATGAATAACATTCAGAACAGCGCGAGGTCTTTGTCGATTTTTGAAATCAGTGTAGTTGCCGAAATCATTCAAAACAGAATTATTAATAGTGGAAATAAAAATTGTGTGCCATTTTATAAAGAAATTGTTTAAAACTTGGGAGGGAAAAGAGCCTGTCTGATATCCTCATTTCGAAAAACCAGGGCGAATGTGTCATCCTATGTAGGATTTAATTTTCAAATTTTTGCAAGATCTCGATATTCGACGGAGCAGTAGATCCCCAAGCATATGAAAGTAACTCGCATATAGGACTCGCGTATGAAAGTAAGGAAGATAAAAAGAGGTCTTTATTTACCAAGGACATAGTAGAGTTCCTACAAATAAGTGGATACAGTACATATGTTACAAACAATCTCCCCCTCCCCAAACCACGGGAGAAAGTTACAGTTAATTACTAACTCACCGCAATCCCAAAATCACGCCAGAACCCACTGACACGGGTCCAATCAACTGACACTGATACTTCCCTGCATCTCATAACTCCAGCAGCGTGAGATTTTAATGAGCAGGATAAAAAGGGGAGGAGGGATATTTTTTTTTCCCGCCATTCACTTATCGAGGCACCTCGCCCATTTTCTCCAGGCGCGTGGGCGTCTTTTCATCAAACGAGAAACGCAGAGCAGACGACATTGAAAACGCGCGCAGATGAACGAGATTGGACTTTTTAATTCCGACCCATTTAGATGAATAGATTCGCGCGCTTGTTTTTTAAAGGAGCGGGGTGGGTTCGGTTAAAAAAGTACATTGAATTCGAACATGTTGCTGTTGTTGTTCTAATGCAGCTGGCAATACAGACAGTTAACCTTTACGCCATGAGCAAGGACTGCACCACTGTGACTCATTCAGCGTTACCAGGGAGCCCACGTAGCTTGAAGATAGGCTACGGACGCGAATAACACTACCCCCACAGCGTTCTGCGATCTTATTAGGAGGGGGACGTGTATTACTGGGACCTACGGTATAAAGTGGATTCCGAACCACTGCAAACATCCATGGCACCGCTGGGACTCTGAACCCGATACACCTGTGGTACCGAGTGCCAGAGCGCTGCCAGCCACTCCAACATCAAGCCCCTAATTTGAACCTAAAAACACTCAATTCTTAGCTATCAACCTTAGTAATCACCTTAAAGTTCTCAATAACTGCTTCAATAAATGGACAATTTCTTTAAATGTAGACGAGACTGAAGTTGTTCTCTTCTCAATTGGAAATAAGCGTTAAAAAACCTGTGATTAGGATCGACAATACTATTATCCCTTGGAAGAGTCACACTGAATATTTATTAATTATTCTGGATCAGCATTTCACTTGGAAACAGCATTTTCTGCACACCCAAACTCAATTTCGTATTGTCTTCGGAAAACTCTGTCCACATATAAAATATAAATTCTACCACGACCAGGGATGACACAATTCTTCTTCATACTCTCACGTACGCTTGCCCAATCTGGTCCTATGCAGCTCAGTCTAACTTAAAAACGCTTGAAACTTTGCAAAATACTGCTAAAGGGTTCATAAGCAATTCCGATATCTATTAAAGCTATTCACATTTCTTCTTTTAAAAGAGTTTCTTAAGCACATCTCTGTTCAATTTTTCGACACGCGTATGAATCACGCAAATACTGCCATCCAGGAGATGAACACTTACGTTTCCAATGATGACTTAAGATGTCTGCGCAAAATATTAATTTAATTTTTAAATATTTTCTCTTTTCCTTTTTTTTTTTTTTTTTTTTTGTTTATGATTGTAAGTCAATTGCATTCTATGAGTAAATATATTCTTGGCAATTTTCACTGTTTCGACTGTCCATCGGATATTGTCCTATCGAGAGGGACTAAACAGAACCAGGGGCTAAACAGCTTCAAAAAAAAGACGTCAACTTCAACTAAATTCGATATCACAGGTTTCTGGTTTGAATCCTGGTTGTGGCATGGATGTTTGGGAGTGGTTCAGTATCCACGTTAAACTGTAGGTCCCGGTCTGTTTAGCCTAAAATGTGCACAAGATAACCATAGAAAAAAAATACCAGCGAACCTCAAATAAGACTTTTCAGCAGAACAATTTGCGGGCATGCCCGTCGGTAAACAAAGGAGCGGGGGCGTCAGTGGCAAACCACCGCCTTCCAATCGAAATTACCACCTACTCGCCCGCAAAATTCATATTCGCAACTGTAACTGCAGTTGGAAGTTTTGGAGATGCGTAAGATTGAATGCTACCCAAAAGGTGTGCTGAAGATATTTATTAAAAAAACACATTTAATATAGGGAGAAAAAAAATTTTTTTTTAATACATAATGCTGTAAAGCACTTTGACATGAAAATAGAAAGGTAAAAAAGTCTTTAAAAAAAAAAAAAAAAAAATCTTTTAAGCCTATTTATACTACCTATACTTTTGTGCATACCTTTACTAACTTATCCATTACTATCAATTCCTCTTTATGTAAAGATTCTCGCAGATTGAAGTTTGCTTCTTAAGGGAAGACAAATTTGTTATGTTTATTATTGTTTAACATTGAACGTTCCTTCTTAACTGTTGAAAAAATATTGCATGGAGTTTTCTGTTTTTCTTGTTTATTAGACCCAAATGGTTTCCTTTTTTAACTTCCCGTGAATTTCGCAATTAACCTATTTTATTATTATTATTATTATTATTTCGTAGAGACTAATAATTCGTTGTGATTGGCAACTCTGAAGTACCCACGAAATTATCACAGAAATTCCAATTCGGCTGGTCAACACTGAAGACTTGTGTCATTGTATTTTGAAAAGCATACCTCTTCCTTCCATGAAACAGAGGTATTTGTATAAATTTAAACATTCTCACCCAATACAAAGGAGAGACTAAAACCTACAGATTTAAAATGCTTATCCCAGTCATAACAAACGAATTTGTTACTTTATACGAACTTATTGCCGGGTTTAGAAATGCATCAAGGTAGTATTTATGTATATTCTTCAAGGTAGTATTTATGTATTTTGTCATATAAAAATACATATTTTAGGTCCAACATTTGCAACGGCGCATATGAAGCACGCAATGCTTATGGTGGTTTAGATTTCGAATGGTGTTGACTCTTCATTTAGTGCGGCCTTATGGCCAATTGACAAGCGCTCTGGCCTTTGGTATAAGGTTCGAACCCTGGCAGTGTCATGGATGTTTGTGAGGGGTTCGGAATCTACTTTTAGCTGTAGATACAAGTCTAATGAGCCCAAAGCGTGCACAAAATAACCGTAGAGCGACAAACCATAATCTATATATGTCAGAGAGAAAATAATTCATAAATAAATAAAAGTAATATCTGGCAAGGAGGGAAGGGACAGCGAGATAAATTAACGTATTCTATATTTCCGTACTCCTTGATGAAATAAAGTGAATTCGTTTTTTTCCCCCACAAAACAGAATTCAAATCTTACTTTACTTATTACTTTACAAATCACACTTATTACTTTTCAAATGTCGACATCGAACCCTGCAATTCACCTCTCACTTTTAGATGCACATTAGTCACGCACCGGTTGGTTTTTCAGTGAATCGAACTCAGATCCTGCCTTCAGCAAACCACAATGACATATTCCTAGCAAAAACTAAAATATTGATCGGAATGCCATTGCAGAGAGCAAGCAAAAAAAAAAAAATTTCTTCAAATAATATGCTCGAAAAAGTTTTTTATTATTATTATTTTTAATACTAAGATAAAAAAAAAAAAAAAATGAATTTTGCTTTCACCCCCTCAATCATTTTTGCCATTTGTTTGCACACAGCAGCCTCAAGCACACTGCTCATGGGATCAAACCTCTCTAAGTTATAATCTATAAACTTCCTATAAGTTTTAATTTTCTAAATCTGTGTAAACTGCGATTAAAAAAAAATTAATTTTTGCAATAGATCCGCTAAAGTCACCTTATTAACACTAAAAGCAGAATAGCCTTCCACAATTCATCAGTTTTTATTATTATTATTATTAAAATTCGTCCATCCCCTTTTTCTTGTAGGCAAATAATTGTATACAATTTTCACTAATCGGTTATTTCTATGCATAGTTTTAAACTTAATTAATTCATTATATGACCTGATTTACTAAAACGTTTTAAACTCATGCCACCAATTATGCCCTATATTTAAAAAAATCTTCCAATTAGGACACTCTAAAATTGTTTTTTAAAAAAGTAATAAACTAAATTTGTTCATAATTGTCCACGAGTTCGAAAGCACCATCTTAGTCTCCGGATTGAAATCCAGTAGAACTCATTTGGAGAGAATTGGATGTTAAGAGCACGAAGACACGAATTCAAAATGGAAACCAACTAAAAACAATAATGATCGAAGGATTGTGAAACATGGATAAAAAATTAAAAAAAAAAAAAATTTGAATTCTAGACATAGACAATAAAAACTCTAGTGAATGGGCTGTTGCGAATACAGCAAACATAAATACTCATTGACCGAAATATTACAATATTTACTAATATGAAGAAATTTTTTCTAAGTGCACGTAGACTTTTGTGTTATAACACTTAGATTTAAAAAAAAAAAAAAAATCATTAAGTAATCCTATGTTCTTAAAATATGCAGTTTCGTTAAAAAAAAAAAAAAAGGTTTTCCTATTATTAAAATAAAATTTTAAAAAATCACATTTTGAAACAGTCATTTTTTTATGAATGGATAGAGCAGTATATCACCGAAATTGCTTTTGGAGCCACTGTAGTTGGATGAAAATGAGCAGAGGTTAAAAAGTGATGTGCAACGGACAAGCTTGATTAATGGCGGAATGAAGAAGAAATCGCCATTGTTTACTTTCGATCGCCATCGGTCGTTCATTGTCACGGACGGGCGAACCTTTCTGCCCGGTGAAAAAAAAACCATCCTTTTCATTATAAAACGGAACATTTTATTATTATCATTATTAACATTCCCAATAAAAAAAGGCTTAGCATTCAATGGAAACATGCTCGAATCTACAGTCGTCAGCTCCTCGCAGAGATGGGTGCTTACGCAGCAGCGGAAAGCTTTTTCGCATTCTACAAAAACAGCGCTGAGAGATGACGCGAAGGATGGGTTGTGTAATTACATTCCCTAATAATCGTACTTATCAAATATTTTGTCCCGTTCCGACGAATGATGAGCGGCGGCGAGATTTTTTTTTTTTTTCCTTCCCCCTCGTCCCAACACTCGTATTCGAGTTCCGATTTATGATCAGTAGGGTTTTTATTTCGTCATTACACAAGGTTTCAACATTTGTACAAAATGTTTTCAGAAGTGTGAAATGGCGATCTTTTTAATTTCCAGATTAGAAAAAAAAATGTTTTAGTACTAAAAATTTTTAAGAATGAAATAAAAACAAAAAAACAATTATTCCGTTAATTTCATAAAAGATCTTATTCTTTTAACAATAAAATAGAAAAAAAAAAATCTTGGATAACACATTTTTTTTTTTTTTTTTTTTTAATAATTCGTTTACGTTACAAGAATTAGATTACCTTTTTAAAAAAAACAGTAATGAAAAATCTGCTTTTTAAAAATTAGATTTGGAATAAAAAAAATAATAAAAAAATCTGCATCTCTCTGTTAGTTTTTGTTAATAGACAAGGTTAAACCAGATAGTTTACCAATTCCTTTTATATATTAAAAAAAAAAATGTTCTACTGCATGTTGTCACCACAAATTGAAGCATTTTTTGAATATAACAAAACATATAAATGGTATAATTTTTTTACCTTAATAATGATTTCTATTGAGAAAGCAGTTAAAAAATTTTTTTTTCTTTTTAAAAAATTAGAAATTTCATTAAAATTATAAAAACAATACTTTTTAAGAAAAAGGTACATCTAATTATCAAAGAAAAATATTATTCTGCTTAATTCAAATTTATTATTGACTTAAATATATAAATAGCAAAAATTCATATTTTAGGTTCTTTTATTTTTATTATAATGGAAAAAAAAAAAAATATTTATTTGAAATCATAATATGTATATAAATATGTTTAAAAAATATTATTTTATTATATCTTATTTTATTACATTATCTTAATTTTGTTTTGAAAGAAAGAAAACAAGTCAATTTGAATTCTTTTATCAATTCAGCAATTATGCTAACATGCCCACCACACCAATTTAAATTTTTATTCATTACAATTAACTGGTTTGATTTAATTGGTTACATTATACACAATTGATTCTAATGGAAATTTGTTATAATTTAGTTGGTTATAATAACTTAATTTTTAAAATTAAAAAAACTTTAAAACTTAACATTAATTTAACTTTAAAACTGTGTCGATAGAAATTAAATTAATACAAATATATTAAATTAATACAATAAATACAAATATAACAAAGGAAAAAAATAAAATTATGTTCCTAGATTTTTAATTAATTCAATGCAGTATTTGTAAAAAAAAATTTATTGAAAATAAAAGTTTAATTCAAAATTCAAATATAATAAAAGTATAGTAACACATATTTAAAAAACTTTTTCTTTGATTTATGGGGAATTTCACTTTATATAGAGATCACTTAAATTCCAATACTTATTGAATATTATCATCTCCATAAAATAATGTAAACAAATGCAATTGTATTATTTAAATTTTGTTCAATGTTATAAGGAAAAACTTTTAAGCCAAATGAAAACATTTTTATAAAATTAAAATGAATCTTCAATAGAATAATTTGATTTTAATAATAAATAACACAATAAAAGAATAAATAAAAGTTACAGTTATATTTCTAAATATAACTGCAATCATAACTCAAATACCCCAAAAATTTTATACATTTTAAATCTAGTTCACATTTTTAAACTCAAAGTATTAAAAAATATATATTTTAAGGTAATGATAAGATTTTTAAATTTCTTAAAATAAATTTTTTAACACAAAAAAAAAAAAACAGAAAAGAAAATTAAAATTTTTAAACTATAATTTATAATACACCTTTTAAATATAACTATTTACTGATTTTCAAGCAAAATGTGAAACAAAATATCACACATCTAATCATAGTTATAATTCAGAAAACTTAATTTTTCTTTTTAGATTTAATGATTTAAAATATTGTCCTACACTTTTATAGAGCTATTGTCTGCCATGTTATTTTAGCTTAATTGTAAGCATTTTAATTAAATAAAACTTAGGAAAAAAATAAAATGGTTTTTGTTTTAGTTGATACTTAAATTTGAGCAATGTAACAAAAAAAAGGAAGAAAGAAAAATGATAAATAATAAACTAATGACTATAACTATATGAAACCCATAATTTGCAACTGAAAAATTTGGCATATTCTTTGTCAAAACATTTAAAATTAAAGATATTACACTTAATCATAGATATTTCATAGAACAAAGACAATAAAACATTAAAAATTCAAAAGAAATCATTTGTTTGGTTTAATTGATAAAAAGTGGTTTGATCTAATAGAATTTTATCGAATTTAATTATGTACAAAAAAATTTCTTACCTATCAACAGAAAAAACATACAAAGAACAGTAATTTTAAAACATCAAAACAAAATATAAAAAAAATAAAAGGAATCGATTAAAAAATCTTTTTATATTCTCCTGTGATGTTTTAAAAATTTAAGAATATTTTAAATCGATCCTTCTTTTTATTTAATTCTGTTCTGATGTTTTAAAAAATTAAGAACATTTATAATCGATTCTTCTTTTTTATTATGCTGTTGTGATTTTTAAAAAATAAGAATCGATTAAAAATATTCTTTTATAATAGGATATCTATAGATTTATTCAGAAAAAGTTCCAAATTAGCACAATGTAAGAACACAAAAATATTAACGGTCGCCAACACTTTCTTTGTTTACAAACATCTACAGTTTACTTTAAGAATCTTATGTCACATTCCATTGTTTATATTACGAAAATGCATCACAAAAAAATGGCGAGAATAAAAACGAAAACCAGAACTATATATTTTGTTTCGTTTGCTATTCCTAGAACATAATAATTTCAAGAAATAACAAAGAAAGAAGGCTTCTTTTTTTTTTGTATTGTTATGTTTTAAAAAATTAAGAATCGATTAAAAATATTCTTTTATAATATATTTATAGAAACATTAAGTAAAATTTTCAAAATAGTACAATGTGAAAGAAAATATTAATGGTCGCCAACACTTTCTTTGTTTACAAACGTCTACATCTTACTTTAAGAACCTTTTTTTTTTCATATTCCAATGTTTATATTACGAAAAATAATTGTTTATATCACAAAAAATGGCGAAAATGAATCAAAAACCAGAACTATACAACTACCAGAAAAACAACAACAGTTTGTTTCGTTTTTATTCCAACAACATAATAATTTCATGAAACAACAAAAAAGAACTTTTTAACTTACTGTTATAGAAAGGCGATCTTCTCAACGTCCCGGCCCTTCTGAGTCGCGGTTTCCCACTCATTTTTCGAATCTTTTTCGGGTACAAAAAAAACAGTTCCAGAATTCAAACTACTACACCACGAATCTCTGAGGGGCCAGCATTGCAGAAAAGAGGCACATTCGAAAAAAGAACAACAACATCAACGGAAAAAGGTAATCCAACACGAGAAGAACTACCGACTGTTGCAGCCGGTGCACCGACGAATGACAAGAAACTCGTTTTAATAGCTTATAGTGGAAGTGGCATCCACGCAGATTTGTGTATTCAGGTGGTCAAGCACAAACATTCGATTCTCTTTCTTTTTTTAATCGAGAAAGATGGCTGCAATTTATTTTAGTGCGTCGATTAAGAGCGCGCTAATTAGATAATTCTTGAGTGCTGCTTTTCATAAAACGCTTACATCAACAACAACAACAAAAAAATGAGAGAGCCAGCAGCGTTAGGCACAACGCTCACAAGAAGGCAAGTTGGAAAGTTTTTTGATTTTTTTTACCTCGCAGCTCTAGCGCTGCAACTTTTCGGCTGTCTTCGGTTGCGCAGAGGGGTTGCCACTTTTGGCGACTAATGCATAAAAATGGCGATGTGAAGAGCAAAAGTATAAAGTCTAGTGAAGATTTCAAAATTTTTTTTTTTTTTTTTTTAATAAATATAATCATAAAATATATAAAAACCTGAATGCAACAATATTTTTTTTAATTATCAATAATAATGATAAAAATTGCAGAAAAGTTTAGAAATCAAATTGAAACCAAAGATTTCTTTTTTTTCAAGCACGAATAAATTCTAATTAGGAATACAATTAAACCAATAAATTAAATGACTCCACTTTGAAATGCATTATCACTCCGCGGGCCGCCTATAAAATTATGTATCCCCCTATTAGATTGAGACCCACTCAAGACATTTTATTTGGAGTGAAAAATGGAAACATAATAAGTTATTATTATTGCGTTGACTATTATTCTTACATGTAAAACATGGATAATAGGATAATAATGATACTCAACGCACATTATAAAGAAATATAGAAAGAACACTCAAAATGAAATCATTAAAAAAATTTGTTTCACCAGTGCGATATTTGTTTTCTCCACTCATCATGAGTTCAAGAATATAATTTGAACACATCAATAAAAACAGGCCAGAATATTATTTTTAAAATCAAAGTTCATTTTTTTTTTGTCATTTCAACAGTTCATTTTTGAATAAAGGGATGCACACATAATGCATTTTTTTTAATACATAGGTTTTCACTATGTTTTTATAAAATAAATGTGTTTGGTAAAAGTGCGATACATCTCACGGGCCGGAAAAATTTTCAAGGAGGGCCGCGAGTTGACCACCCAGGTTTAGAATTTAGTTATTAGAAAAAACCACAGCTTATTTCTTTATGACAGTAACGTCTTAATTAATTATACAGAAACAAAAATAGAACTTTTTAGTAAGAAATTTCTTTGATTACAATATTAATAAGGAATTATATTTTTATATATATTTCAACATTTTTGATTATTAATTTTTAAACTGAAATGACTATAGAAAACAAATATAAATCACGTTTAAGTAGTAAATGCAAATTAAAAAAATAATTTCACCAAGAGAAAATTATTTTAAATTGTAGAAAATGTATTTCTTTTCTTATTTTAAAATTCGAATGTATCGAAATATATTGAAATACTCATTTAAACACTGGAAAAATTACTTATTTTGAATAAAATATCATAAACAAAAAATTCTCACTTAAAATAATAAAATTTAATCTTTTATTATTTTAAGTGAGAATTTATTTATTTTTTTTTTTTTTTTTTTTTTTTTTTTTTAAACTAATGAAAGCATTTATTTAACTGGAATATAATGCTAATAATTTAGAAAACAACTTTCAATCTATAATGTAATGTATAATGTAAGAAAAAAACTTTCAATCTGTATATAATGTAACAGCCGAAATAACACATGAAAATTAGCAAAAAATATATATGAGATAAAGTATAATTTTAATAAAAATTTTAAGAGCCATTTTTTTCTTCTTTTTTGGTTAATAAAAATTTATGTAAGAGTTATTTAAACAGATTTCTTCTTTAGTGTTTCTTTAAAAAATAGAAATTTAAGAGAAAATATTAATTGAAAAGAAATTTCAGAACACTGTGTCCGTTTCAAATTTTGATTTAAGATGACATTTAAACTCGATTACTCAACATTAAACAAAATACAAAAAAGTACATTAAATAAAGCAGTATTTTAACTACTAACTTATTTCACTTCATTTATTTCTAAAATAATGCAAACGATTTATTTACAAAAAAAAAATAAACAAATGTTCTCGTGTTATGATTTCAATAACAAAAACAATTCCTATTCGAGTTGTTTTTTTAATCCGAAACATTTACCTAAACTTGTTCTTTCAGTTAATTAATCTAGTTTTCTTTTCCCATTAAAAATTTTCTTTTTTTCTTTTTACAAAATAGAAATTTAAGCAAAAAATATTAATTAAAAAAAGAAATTGCAGAACACTGTGTCCTTTTCATATTTTGAGGAAGATTTTGATTTAAGATGACATTTAAGCTCGATTACTCAACATTAGACAAAACTAAGAATACATTAAATAATTATAGCAGCATTTTAACTAGAGATTTATTTCACTTCATTTACTTCTAAACAATACAAACGATTTATTTACAAAAATAAATGTTCTCGTGTTATGATTTCGATAACAAAAATAATTCCTATTCGAGTTGCTTTTCAATCAGAAACATTTATCAAAACTTGCTCTTTCAGTTAATTAATCTAGCTACATTTTCTTTAAAAAAATTTTTTTTTTTTTTTTTTTTCTTTTTACAAAATAGAAATTCAAGAAAAATATTAATTGAAAAAGAAATTTCAGAACACTGTGTCCTTTTCATATTTTGATTTAAGATGACATTTAAACTCGATGCCACAACATTAAACAAAACTAAGAATACATTAAATAAAGAAGCATTTTAACTACTAACTTATTTCACTTCATTTATTTTAAAAACAATGCAAACGATTTTATTTACAAAAAATAAATAAATGTTCTTGCGTTATGATTTTGATAACAAAAACAATTTCTATTCAAGTTGTTTTTTTAATCAAAAATATTTATCAAAACTTGTTCTTTCAGTTAATTAATCTAGTTTTCTTTTCCCATTAAAAATTTTCTTTTTCTTTTTACAAAATAGAAATTTAAGAAAAAGAATAATTGAAAAGAAATTGCAGAACACTGTGTCCTTTGCATATTTTCAGGAAGATTTTGACTTAAGATGGCATGTAAGCTCCATTACTCCACATAAACAAACTTAAGAATACATTACATAAATTAGCATTTTAAATAGAATTTATTTCACTTCATTTATTTCGAAAACAATGCAAACGATTTTTTTTTTACAAAAATAAATGTTCTTGTGTTATGACTTGATGACAAAAACAATTTCTATTCCAGTTGCTTTTTTAATCAGAAACATTTATCAAAACTTGTTCCTTCAGTTAATTAATCTAGTTTTCTTTTCTTTTCTTTCCCCTTCCGTTTGATAGATGAAACTCTTACTCGTTTGAGACGATTCTCAAAAAAGATTTTTAAAGTCTTTCGTCAAAAGATACCGCTTTGGAGCTTCGAGAACGAAAGGGAATCACATTTTTAGACGACAGCTTTGGAAAAGAAAAAAATGAAATAAAAGAAAAAGAAAACATAAGAGAAAGAGGATAAAAAAAAAAATGAAAAACAAGATGGAAAAAAAAAAAAAAAAGCAGTTGGGTGCTGTTTCCCTCTCATCGTTAAGTGAAAAACTATCTGTTGCTGAAAGAGGCTGTACCAGACGATACTAAGCTCTTCTGTTTTTTCTCAAAATTCTCCCCCTTTCCTTTCTCCACACACTCCCAATTTATTTTATTTTATTTGCAGACTTTTTTTAGGTATGTTATTTTTATTCTTACTTACTCATTCGAAGAAGCTAAAGCTAAGTGAACTGCTCTTTTTTAATTGATACAAATTATTTTTAATCTGATGGGGACCTTTTTTCAATTAAGTTACGGATGTGAGTAATGCCGTAAAGATAAGGCACTAGGTCACTGTTAAATCACGGTTTGGAGTGAAAAGAAAAGATTGAAAAAATAACATTTATTCCAGTTGAATTTGAAACATCAGAAAATGGGGCGATACTTATGCCTTACAAAGGATACAAATTAGAGAGAGGAATTGTAACTGGCCTTATTTTTTTATTATATTTATATATATATATATATATATACAGGGTGACCATAATTAAAGTCCCACTTTCAAAATGCTGTAAAAAAGAAACACTCATCACGATGAGTTCACATTTGAACTGAAGATGCTCGAAGAAAGGGGAAACGGTACGGCATCCAAAAAAATTTCCAAAGTGTATTAATAGATGGCGCTGTAAGCGTCACAAAGAAAGTGAATTCGGCTGGAATTGACATTTTGAATCGAAGTTGCACATGAAACCAACTGTAGTGCTTAATGTGCTGGATTGTTTCAGTTTTTTGAAGGAAAACTGACTTCCGAGTCATTCAACACACACTGTGAGTGGAAAGCCCTTCCACCACGACAAGGTCATTCCCAATTGGAGGGGAAAAATCGGTGGAACTTTTCTTTGATGCCGTACCGTTTCCCCTTCTCCGAGCATCTTCAGTTCGAATGTGAACTCATCGTGACCAGGGGTTCTTTTTCGACAGCATTTTGAAAGTGGGACTTTAATTATGATCACCCTGCATATCACTTGTATCAAATAGGTCGATAGACGATTAATCGATGTGTATAAATTATCGATATTTGTGTAGCTTGCCACAGAGAACTGTTGGAAGCAAAGAGAACAGTTACATTTTACTTTCTTTGGACAAATTTTTTAAATGTTAGAACATTTCTTCTGTGTGAGGAGGGGTTGCCATTTTTTGTCGATAAAAATGGCGATGCCAAGGGCAAAAGTATAAAGGTAAGTCATAAAAGATATAAAATACAATGTGACGATAAGTGTTCAAAGTATTAGACTATAATTAACGACTAAATTATATTTAGACTTTAATTATAATTACTATTGCCCGACTCGTGGTCCAGTGGCAACGTGCGCATTACCATGCAGAAAGGCTGAAGTTCGAATCAGCCACTATTTTCATAAACGAGGAGACTGGATGGCATTTGTGACAATGTGTCCCGCACCGATACTGAGGCTGCCTTGTCGAATTTTTCATGGGTTTTCTTCCAAACGACATGCAAATGCGGGGTAGTTGCCTCTAAAAATCTTCTCGTAAGGACCTATCGTCACATGTCGGTGGACTATTCGTGGTATACACGAGGACCACCGACTTTTCCTTTCTAACTGGTTGAAGACTAACCTACGGGGGTAGACAGAAGAAAAGCTTTTCATCCCTAGGAAAGAGAATTTGAATACAATGACTCAAAACAAAAAATATCGGCCACAAGATAAAATATTAAATTTCATTATGGGTTAAGAAATCTGTTTAAATCACAGTTCATAAGCAGAAAAATTAAATTCTTGTTATTAGACCCATGTTGGTCTGCGGCTCTGAAACACGGACTTTGAGAGGAAGATTTTATGGGCTACTCTTGGAGATGTTAGGGAAGGAGATGGTTGAGAAGACGGTACAACTCAGCAGAAATATATAAATGCTATCAAGACCCAGATATTATAAAGTTTAAGAAGATCCATAGATTCAACTGGGCCGCTCATGTATTTAGAATGAATGATTGAAACCCTGTATCTCTTCAAAGGAAAGCCTTGGTCCACTCTGGGCTGTCATGCTATTGATGGTTTGTCGCTCTACGATCTTGTGTATTTGAGGGATAAACATACTGGGAAATACAGTTTAACGTGGATTCCGAACATCCAGGCCACCGCCATAATTCGAACCTGAAGCCTGGGATACCAAAGAACCAGAGCGCCAGCCACCAGGCCGCTATTGATGATGATGAGATGATAGGAAAGCGGCTCACTTCATTTGAACGAAACAACAGAAGTCGTTCTTGTATAGCGTAGCCTTAATGTAACTTGAATAAAAATGAAGTAAAATAAAATAAAACTTTTTTTCCCCATGCTTTATATACATTAATTATGTAAAAAGCAAACAAAATTCTAAATCCAACTTCGAAGCAGCTGATAAATTATTGAGCAGAATCGTTGTGAAAAAAAAAAAAAAAAAAAGGCATAAAAATGGATGGGAAAACAAATTATTATGTTTTCCTATCATTACATTTAAATAGTATAATACAGTGTGCCGTCACAATATCATTAAGAATGCACGACGTGCTCGCATATGCATTCATTAATCAGCGAGCATAGAATAGCGCATTCAATATTTACATGGCAGACATCATCGGCCAAGCTGCAGTCCATTTGTTTTTCGTCCCATGAATGTCTGAGCAGTGAGGACAGCTGGCGAAGCGTGACGAACGACGGAGCCCTTAACCAGTTCCACACAAAGGAGATTACGCAGTTAAACCAGCAATCGTTCACCCCTCTTCGGGTACTTACAGCTGGTAGAGTCATCTTCCAAATGAATGATTCTTCAATGGAGATCGCATTGAATGGGCTAATGAAATGTCGGATCGATTGCAAATACCGGGTATTTATCTGACTTGTGCCCCAATGGTAACGTACAGTAGGGCCTAAATTAGAATCCGCCACCATAATCAATGCTTTTAAAGGAAGGGAATATTCTATAGCCATTGAGCGACCTGATGGACAATTAGGTAGTGCTCTGGCTTTTGGTATCATAGGCTTCAGGTTCGAATCCTGTGAGGGGTTCGGAAACCACGTCTAATTCACGTTCCCATCTAATTAGCCTAAAGTATCATAATATGACCGTAGAGTGACAAACCAAACTATGGCCATTGTGACGTAGAATCATTCTCCAAATGAATGATTCTTTAATGGAAATCGCGATGAATGGGTTAATCAAATGTCACATGCATCGATTGCTAATATCTGACTTGTGCCCCAGTGCTAATGTACATCTATACATCAGTGGCGTACTTGACCTGAGGTCCTCCGACACTGGAACGTTAGATATATAGCAGATTCAGCGTTATCTAGGGTGCACCACCAGGATCTGATACATTGCACCATCAGCATGTCAATTTTTAAAAAATACAGTGAGAGGCATTTCAGAATGTCGCATCTTTCTCCTCGTCGAATCCAGCAAGAGTACACTCTGGCGTACATATTTATTATATCTTATTACTTATATTATATTACTTTCGGTTCGGCTTTTGCTAATCGGATTTTCTTTTTATATCCATTAAAATTATAGGTTTTGTTTTGATAGCGGAGTTTTTTTTTAAATTTATTTATTTAATTTCTTTCACAAATTATTCTTACTGGTGAATTTAAATTTCTTTCACGAGTTTTACTATACATAATATTTTAAATTTTCTTTTACGAGTTATTTATACATAATATTTTAAATTTCTTTTTACGAGCTTTTATACATAATATTTATTAAAATTTCTTTCTTTTCTTTTTAAATTTCTTTCATACAAAATATTTATTTAAATGTATTTTTTTCTTTTTGATTAAATTTCTTTCAGGAACTAATAATTAAATAATGTAAAACTGATTTAAAAGAACGTTTGGTGAAAGCACAGACAATTTCGGCTCAGGATATTTTAGATGCATCGCCAGCGATGTTGCAGAGTGGATGTAAACTCTACACGCCATACAGTTCCTCATTTTGATTTTAAATATATGCAATAAATCGTCGAATGTTCTATCAATAAAATGAAGGGAGACAAAACAGGTTTCAAGAATTCTTTTCGATGCGATGATATAAGATTATGGATTTAAAAGTTTAGACAGTTATGGATGGCATCAAGAACAAAGCAATTTTATTTGTAGATGTACCGCATCCTGATTCACGAACTCTTTTTACGAAGGACATTTTTTTTTTAAATGTCACATTTTGATTTCAGCATATGGACTTGAAATTCCAACTAAAAGTGATAACAAGTAATAAAAAAAAAAAATTTTAAGTCAATTCCTACTTTTTTTTTTTTCCATTCTATTGTCCTTTATGAATAATGTTCATTCATTTTCTTTAAGTTTATTTGGCGCCCTCTATGGGTAGATACATGCAACTTAAATCTAAAACTAATTACTAAAATGAATTAATTAAATTGAATGAATGAATTGATATTTGAAAAAACTGCATTCACATCCAGTGTCCTCCACTGCAAGTTCAAAAAACTGTATTCAAACTTGAGTGGATGAATATAAAGCATTTTATGAACGATTGAAAATTTGAACAAGATATATATGTAGGGAGAGTGTGAGCTAATAGAAAGAATTGGATAATTATATGATTATAATGAAAGTCCCACTCTCAAAATGCTGTAAAAAAAAAAAGAAACACTCGTCACGATGAGTTCAAATTTGGCATTGGAAGGACCCGCAGAATCTAATGTTTTGACTGAATTTGACCTGAAGAATTACACTCTGCACAGAATTTATTTTCTTGCTCATGTGTTTTTAACTAGTAAATTATCCTCCATAAACTACTGCACATAAATACATGCTAGTTAAAGTTAACCAAGTTGAACTTTTCTACCGAACCAACTCGTTCCAAAACTGTTCCTACATCCCACACCCTACCAGCACACGTTCAGGTTCAACCGCAAAATCTGCATAAAAACGTGATCAAGCATTGTGTCTCTCAATAAAAAAAATGTTCCCAATTATTTCCAATTAAAAATCGAAAAACCTAGTATTCAGCATGGGGTCCCGCGTTCTTTTTTCTCTCAACACATTATTCTCTCGCCACCCCTTTTTTCCCGCCAAGAAAGGTCAGAGCTGCGGGTTGTTCACCTTTCAGAAGAAAGAAGGGGGGAAAAATCGTTGTTGTGTATTTTTTTATAGCACGAGCGTCGTGTGTGTAAACAGACAGCAGTTGTCCGTGACGTCGCAGGCAGCGCGCGCACCATTCCGCTCAGCTGCCTCTTCACTCACCTGCGCCGATGCAGCGCCTCATCGGAGAATGAGTGGGGGCGGAAGGAAAGAGTGCATCATCCCCATCCAATTAGGGCGGAGTCCTGTGTACACAAGACACTAACCGGGCAATTAGGATTCATAAGGATGGCAATGGATTTCCGGTTCATAATTAAAACATCATGTTTGCGGATGGATAAATTCTGGATAACAATGGGAGGAATACAAAATACTCGGAAAATATACCTTCATTGTCATAACTGATGGAAGATTGGTTTGGTTTGTCGCCTTAAGATTATTTTGTGCCCATTTTGCGCTCTGCTAGACCGGGACCTACAGTTTAAGATGGATTCCGAACCACTCATAAGCATCCATGCCACGATTCGATCCTGAAACCCATGATACCAAAGGCCAGAGCGCTAGCCAATTGGCACTAAGAAGCCGCAACGAAGATATAGAGACATATGAATCTCCACGTTTATCGAGTGGCATGGATGTTTGTGAGTGGTTCGGAATCCACGTTAAACTGTAGGTCCCGGTCTAACGAGCGTAAAATGTGCACAAGATGACCGTAGAGCGACAAACCAAACCAAAACCACGTTTATCGGCAACAGACGCCACCAGGGAATTCGAATCTAGGTCCTTCTGCACGCCAGCTGCGTATGTAATTTTTTTTCTCTGTGTATAACATCGGTGAGGGGCCTCATGCCATCTCATGTGCCATCACGTGTCATCTCTTTCATGGCATCTCATGTGCTACTTATGTATCTCACAAACATGGGTAGTGAGAGGATAACAGTGCTTTCCGGAAGGACCTTTATGGTTAACTGCCCTGCATTTGCATGTCATATGCGAGAAAACGCGAAAAACTCCTACCCAACAGCCCAGCTATCGATGCAAGGCGATAAGAAGTCTGATTGTGCTCCGTGACGCTCTAGGTCATACGACACCGGAACCTGCGGCTCAAAGTGGATTCCGAACAGCTACAAACATCCATGGTACCGCCGGCATTCGAACCCGCAACCTGTGGTACTGGGTGTCAGAGTGCCAGCCAATCGGCCATCAGGAATCAAAATTCGATTTCAAAATTCAAGATGTTCAGCATCTTGCCTTGTTCTTCTGACTACCTGGTGCGAGTTTTCCGAGTTTTCACTCATAAGATACGCAAATGCCGGGTAGTTCCTCCCTAAAAGTCCCTCCCGAAAAGCACCGGGCTCCTCCTTCAGCGTCAGGTAGCCAAATCTAAAAGTGCTCCATCACAATTGAAGTTATCGCCCCCCCCCCCCCATTACCCATGAGATCACATGGGCTCTTGGGCTTGGTTTATTAGGTGTTGCTGTCTACCAAGTGGGAAAAGGGAAAAAATTAGGAAACAATTTAAAATGTAACATTTCCTTAAACACGACTGCTTTTAATAATCCATCCTTCCATCGTATTAAAAAATAAATAAAAATTAAAAAAAAAAAACTACCCCACACACAGTTTTTAATGCATAAACCCTATACTTTGAGGTCTAACAAAAAAAAAAAAAGCAAGTCATCATCAAATGATTGAGTGGAGAAAACCCCATAACATTAGCATTATCCACGGAATCCAGGAAACCCGTTGACCTACAAACAGATATCCCCGAATGACAGTTTTCGTTTTTATGCTCGCATTAGAGGATTCCCCGGTGAGGCGTGATTACGGAGAAATGACCCCATTCGTTTTGAAACGGAAATCTCTTCTATGCCCGAGATAAAAACGAAAGCATTAAAATGCATGACTCAAGATAAAATGCCTGGCCATAATTTCATTTATAATTAAAAATGAAAAACTGATGGTAAATATAGAATTTTCAGTTTTAAATATCGATTTTTTTCTCCCAAGATGTTATTTTCTTTTATTTAAAAGTAAATCGATCATAATAAATTTCATTCCAGTTATTGCAATTTTTAAGTTAACCATGCTTCCTCCAACATACTGGCAAAAGCGCCCCTGTAGCGTTTAGAATAATGGTCAGCCGGCCCTCGAGACTCTCACCCAAGAGGAAGTACAGCGCTACCTTGTGCTGTCGCTAAGAAAGGTTGGTTGAGTTTGCCTACAGTGGGGCCTGAATAGCCCAGTGTCTCAGCGCTCTGGTGACACAGGTTTTGGGTACTACAAGAAACGTTATCACATTCAATAGCCAAGATAATGTATCAAAGTTTGAAAATTCTAGGCATAAATGAAGAATGAAGTATTCCAAATATAATAAGAAGCACTATACAGCTCAATAGGCACCGGAAAATGCCAAAAGTGATAAATGTGAAACTTCAAGGAGAAGGAATTGATCAATGCACTACGAGTACTTATAGCTATTGGATATTTAAATGTGCTTCAAAACCACACTACAAAAACACTTAAGAAAAAAAAGCCAAATTCTCAAGAAAATTCCTGAAGACTAACGTTATTCATGAAGCATTTCAAGAGTTAAGGGGCCCAAAGTACCATTTTCCACCAAATTTGAATGGAGTTTTATTTGCTTGGCTCTCATTTTCGGATAACGTCACGGACCCCTAAACAGGACATCATCATGTTCACACATGATAATAATTTTATCTTTACATGGAAAAGGTAGAAACACACGGTTGCAGTTTGATTTAAAACGTGTTTTTCAAAATTTTTTTTTTTTTTTCTCTCGTATCCACACTGGTTTGAGTACTGAAATAAATGCCTGCTGTATTTCTGTGTCAATGTTCACACATGATAAAATCTTTTTTTTCTTTATTTATAATTAACTAGTTCCATTCATGGCCAACAATACAATAATAAATAGGCATTCACTGCACCCATCCAAAACGAATTTCACACAAAAATTAAAATATCAAAAGGGCAAGGATCGATATTCCAACATTCGGCAGACAGAGCAAGTCGATTTAGAATTCTGAAATCAAGATGGCTGCAAAGAGCTGTGTAATAACATCGAAACAAACGAGCTCATATAGAAGAAGAGATAACTCTGTTTTCTTTCATCGGGCAGAGGGGGTGGTCTATCGGCACATCTGCAAACGATATTATTAAAGGCGAATGCCAGACAACGCCCTGACAACAACATCCCATTCACAGTGACGGTTACAGACAGGAGATGCTATTACTTGGATGAATTAACCATTAAGTTAATATATAGGTCAAAAGATGAACTGTTATTGATGGGAGTATTTTTCTGATTCTAGACAAAAAAAACTAAAAATGAAGGTGGGGCTTTAACTATACAGAATTAAATATTAACTATTTCCAGTTTTATTATTGCAGTGGTCCATTTTTTATTGCTATTAAATTAAATATAGAAAACAAAACTTTATAATTTAGATCCTATAATCGATTTGAATATATTCAGATCAAGGTTACAGTGAATTTAAAAAGGAATGAAAAAAGGTATTGTTCCGCTCGAAACAAAGGGTTTGCTTTAGTTGATTTTTTCTCTGGTTGATAAAATTTTTAGATGTAGGACAATATTGAGTAATGAAATCTATCTAACAATAATATATAATGAAATAATCATCTACATCTATTGAATTAATAATTTATTGCTGTTCTAATGCAGCTGGCACTACAGAGACAGTTCATCTTTATGCCACAAGAAAGAGCTGTACCGCTGTTACCATTGAGCGCTGCCCAGGTGGGCACGAGTAGCTTGAAGATAGGTTAAGGGACGTAGTCACTTCTCTACCGTTTAACCCATTGCAATGAAATTTTTTAATACTGCGCATCCGAGTATGGAAAATAGGTTCGCGCCAACCACTTTATGGTTACTTGCCACCAGAGGGTGCTGTAAGCATTTTATATTATGCCGTTCAAACGATATGCATGAAAATGAGTATGCACCTATACTGGAACATGGAGAATAGAGTCGTGATAAGTCATTTTCTACAATAGTTTTTTTTTTTTTTTTATCCGGACAACGTATGCCGGACTTTGTTATATAAATAATTATCTTATCTTTTATCTTTTAAACACTGATATTTATTCAATAGCAATTGTTAATGAAAAATTGATGTTGTTTGTTCATCGAAGGCAAAATCAAGATTACAATTCTCAAAAATATTACAGCAACAAACATTTTCTTAACTAATTACGTCGAATTTCGAAATATTCGCTATTTTTTTAATAAAATTTTTAAAAATGCAGAACACAAATATATTTTCAAATTACATAAAATGCAAACCTTCATAGATCGACACATTGAAGTTTTCAATTCAGATTGGCTTTACCTGAAAAGAAAAAATAAATAATAAGATACATATCAAAATAACAGGTATAAATATCTACGTGAAAAGTAAACAAATCTTTTTTTTTTTTTTTTTATTTCATGAAACACACTACAACAAAAATTTTTATCAAGTTCATTGTCATCAAAAGTTATTAACAACAAATAATAAAATACTCAAGAACAAAAAAAAAAAAAAATGCTATCAATTATCACAATGACATTTTTAAATAATTCAAGAATCCCGCAGAGCATCATGTTGGTTATCCAGGGAAAATTTTGTGAAACAATTTGTTAGAGTTTAGTTTGGTTTGTCGCACTACGGTCATTTTGTTCACAATTTGGGTTCATTAAACCGGGAGGGCCTATAGTTTAACGTGGATTCCGAACCTCACAAACAACCATGCCACCGGCAGGATTCGAACCTGAAACCTGTGGTACCAACGGCTAGAGCGCGTAACACAATGTAGAAAACAAGGAAATAAATAACAGTGAACAACGAAATTGTTTAAACTTACAATAACTTATCTAAATAGAAAGGCTGCACTAATGATTTATACAACGATAAAAGAAATGAAATAGAACACATTTTTCCAATTAAATAAATTGAACAATTCTGATAAAATAAATTGAACAATTGATTCTCATAAAATAAATTGAACAATTCTGTTGCTGTCATATATTTTTAGAACAAAATATCTATTACTTATCCAATAATATTTTATGTTAATCTTCAAATTATTAATCTTTAATGATTTAAATGATAATATTCTCAGCTTTGATTTTTATTTTTCAACCACATATAATTTGACATTTAAACTACAAAAATAATATTCATGCAGAGCCCAGTGATTTATAAAATAATGTTAACATAATAATAAACGTCATTGACGCCATTAAAGGTAAAAAACCGCTAATTAAACGTCACAAGAAAAATGAGACGAAAAAATTCCGCATTAGCAATAAAACATTTTATTTAAATATCGCATCGCATAAGTCTAATTTTTGCTACGTTGTGCTCTTTAATATATTCATAACTTTCCGACTAGTAATTAAGTTAGGTTTTTATTGTACGCTTTTTTTACCCCCTTTTTTTTGTAAGGAAAACAAAAGGATTAGAAATAAAAAATAAAAATAAAAATAAAAAAATAAAAATTAAAAATGCTAATAAAAATTATAAAATTAAAAATGCTAATAAAAATTATAAAAAGAACTTCGGTTCTGAGATCGGCCTGGGGGACTTTTTCCCATTTTTGCTTTTCAGATCAACCAACGGCTCCCACCGTTCAGCATAATCCTTTCACTGCACTGTATTCTGTATGTTTACGTTTTCAATAGTATTATGGCATCGACAACGGGTCCCTAACTGTACCGAATTTAAAACTTAACTTTCAACTTCTTTCATGTTGTATTTTTACTTTTTATCAATAGTATTTTTTAATTTCTTTTTTTTTTGAGTACCCCTTTAATTTGAATTTTTAGAAACTTTATCTTTTATTTATTTACTAACATTAAAGCAGCCAATTAGAATCCCAAACATATCTATGAATTAAGATGAGGAGGTTTAAGGGATATTTTTCCCCTGTTGTTGGTACTCCGTAAACGGTACGCCAGTTGCCAGATGCCAGCATAAGTCTAAATAGCACCCTAACAAGGAATCGATTCGCCCATTTCCGACTAATCCTTTATCCTTCCGTCGAATAACTATTAAAACTATGTTTTACAATTAATTTCCATTTAAACCTTTTAGTCTGATCTATCCTATTTTTAACTATTTTACTAACATTTATTTTTATTTTTTTTTATCATGATTAAAGTTATGCTTTTAATCTTTTTTCTGAGTTTGGTACTCATCCTAAATGTTCTTCTTTTTTCCATTTACGCAATAATCTTTTGAATAAATCTGTTTTCTCTTAATTCTGTAACAGAGGTGAGGAGACCTTATTCTCCCGGAACTCTTCAAAAACAATACCTTTGCCTTTGTTTTACAATTTTTGACATCCAATGGCCTGTGGGCAAATGCTGCTTATACCACAAATCCAGTCTATATAATATTACGCTTTAATACTTATTTACAATAAGAATGTCTTAGTTGTTTAAAAAAGTAATCTAAAATTTCATATTTATTTCTTTATGTTTAAAAACAAATGTCTTTTTTTTTTTTTTAAATATTTTGCACATAAAAATCTGTTAACTAAAAATATAATTCTTCCTTACGTAGGAGTTACCTATCCAAATTTTTATCTGAGTTTGTTTTGTACTATTTTTTTCAATTCCTTCTATTAGCTCACACTCTCCCTACCTATATCTTGTTCAAATTTCCAATCGTTCATAAAATACTTTTCATTAATCTACTCAAGTTCAAATACATTTTTTTGGAACTTGTTGTGGATGACACTGGATGTGAATACAGTTTTTTCAAATATTAACTCATTCATCAAATTTAATTCATTCATTTTAGTTTTTTTTTTATATTTAAGTTGTATGTATCCACCAATAGACGGCGCCAGATAAAGTTAAAAAATGAATGAACATTATTTATAAAGGACTTTATGCAATAATGAGTGAAAAGAAAGTAAGAATTGACTTAAAATTTTTTTTATATATTACTTGTTTTATAGTTACATTTGGTTTGACTTGACATGAATGGTGCTTTGAGATGCGGGCTCGCAAACGCTGCTTTATCTCAATTTATCCGGAAATTGATTATTATTATCTTTTAAAATATACCAGATAAAACATTTTTGGAAGTGAAAATGAAACCCCCATAAAGGAACTACTCTAAAACTCGAAATTCCAGAAATCCTTGCCTATGACGGCATAAAAATTCCTTTTAAAATACAAGAAAATATAAACATGAAGAAACAACAAGTTAGAAATACAAGAAACGTTGCTTGCACTTTATAACAACCAAAACAATAAAAATAAAAGAAGTAAATTTGAACACGAAAGGAATACACAAAACTGGAAGCATAAACAAACAATAGATTACAACATTTTAACAGTTAAACGGTTTATTTGGTTTTTAGAAATTATTTTTTTGTTGCTAATACGCATCAAAAGCATAATAAACTAATAAACACACGTGTAAATTTTTAGGTTATTTATGTTATACTTTTAATTTGCTTTAAAAAGTTCACTATTATGCTGGTTTAGAAATATTACATTCACGAAACCGTAATATTAGAAGTAACGTATCTGGCAGCATATCTTGAGAGCAATGCCAATTCATTTCTCCAAACTTGATACGGACGAATTAATTTTCCATAAACAGTTAATAAACAAGTAATATAAAAAAAAAAAACTTTTAAGTCAATTCCTACTTTTTTTTTCGCTCTATTGCAGAAAGTCCTTTATAAATAATTTTCGTTCATTTTTTTAAGTTTATCTGGAGCCATCTATTGGGAAATATATGCAACTTAAATCTAAAAACTAAAATGAATTAAATAAATTTAATTACTGGATTAAAATTTGAAAAACTGTTATTAACATCAAGTGTCATCCACTGCAAGTTAAAAATGTATTTGAACTCGAGTGGATGAATAAAAAGTATTTTATGAACGATTGAAAATTTGAACAAGATATATATATATATATATATATATATATATATAGGAGAGTGTGAGCTAATAGAAGGAATTGAAAAACTATTAATCTATTAATCGTAACATAAAGTCATTTACAAACTATTATAAAAATCAATTTCATCTCATCCATCCAATCATTTACCTCCATTTGAAACCCAAAAATGTATTATTCAATTTTAAAATGTGATTCGGTAACATTTCTTAGAAGCAGTCGTAGGGGAAAAAAATCCAGTTATTAAAGTGTAAACCATGTAATGATGTGGCTAATTAACCGTAAAAATTTCACAGCAAGCAATTAAAAGCAGTATAATAGGTCATGGTGCAAAAAGATTAAATCGTGGTGGATCAGCGAAATGAGAGTAACATTTCCCCCTCTTCAATACATCGGAATTCTGAGAATTCCATCTGTTAATAAACGAACGACATAGGTCGTTAAGAATGTAATCAGAACTTCTAAACAAAAGACCTTGAACCCTTCCTCAAGGTCACCGCGAAACGGAAGAGGCGGAATATCTCTGATCGTGATCTAATATTTAATAAACCATTCTGTGGTCCGTCGCTGTTCTTTTTCATTAATGTGTCTCTCTCTCTGCCATCAGACGACTTCACGCCGTTGCCATCTCGCTTTAAAAAGAACAGAACTTCTTGGGGTTACGAAGGTTAAAGATTAAAAAGAAAGAAAAAAAAAAAAGTAATTCCAGACCAGATCACGTCGGTGGGTGAACATAACCATCACCAGATGGTACTGTCATCAACGTTTTTTTTTTTTCTTTACATAAAAAAAAAAGAGAGATTTGTGTCTGTAAATCGATTGTCAAATAGACTCGATTGTCAACTTTCGTTCTACTAATTACGCTCATGAAATGTTATTTTATGCGGTATTTTTTTTTTTTTTCTTCAAAGGGTAATAAGGGTTAGGATATTTACTTTTAATCCCCTAATGTAAATATATATATATATTATAATAGCAATTTTAATAAAATATTCTAAGCATTTTTTTTTTTTTTTCAATTTACGAAAATACCACGCAAAGAATATTCTTTTTGGTAATCTGTCATTCTTATTCAGGAAGCAATACAATAGAACATACAGTGGTGTATCCTGCAATTAATTCTTCCTTTTTTTTTTCTTCAATATATTTATGTATATTTATGATATTTTTTATTAAAATTATATACAGAAAAAAGTAAATAATATTTAAATGCAAACAATATTCAAAACTTTATTCCACTTGTAATATGTTTTCAATTAAATGACTATTTCACTTAGGTTTATTTAACGAATGAATTGGTTACGATTGCCAATTTCTATCAGTAAATATTTGGTAAAACTAAAATCTTATTTTCAGAATACCGTAAAAATAGAACCCCTCGTCACAATGAGTTTACATTTGAAGTACTCGATACTTGAAGAAGGGGAAACGGTACGGCATACAAAGAAAGTTCCAAAGTGTATCAATAGATGGCGCTGTAAGCGGCCTAAAGAAAGTGAATTCGGCTGCCAGTGAATTGAAATGACAACGTATTTGGCATGAGTTGAACGCTAAACAAATTGCAGCGTTCAAAGTGTTTTTTGACGGAAAAGAATCACTTCCAAGTCATTCGACAGTTGTGACACTGTGAGGTGGAAAGCCCATCCACCAGGGTGAGATCCTATCAATGGGATGGGAAAATCAGTGGAACTTTTTAGATGCCGTACCGTTTCCCCCTTCTTCAAGTATGGTCAATTCAAATGTGAACTCATTTTAACGAGTGTTTTTTTGACAGCATTTTGAAAGTGGCACTTTAATTATAATCACCCTGTATATTTAAAACATGAAAAAAATTTCAGTATTTTAAAATACTTTTTATAAAAAAAAAAAAAAAAAAAAAAAAAAAAAAAAATCAATTAATATTTAAAGGTTAATTGCATAACATAATTTTCATACTAATATAAATAATAAATTATAATGTAAACTAAAATAATAATATGATTTAAAAATGATATCTAAATGTTTTATCTGCATGATTAATTTATTTGTAATTTTTTTTTTTTTTTTTTCGTTCTAATGCAGCTGGCAAACACTTAGACAGCTTGGTCTTGGATGCCCTTAAGGCAAGCGCTGCACAGATGTTACTCACTTTGCATTACCCAGGGCGCGCGTGTAACTTGAAGGTAAGCCACGGACGCGGAGTAACAAAGCCCTCGCAACGCTCCCACGATCCTGTTAGACCGGGGACCTACGGTTTAAGGTGGATTCCGAACCACTACAAGCATCCAGGGCACCGCTGGGACTCGAACCCGAAACCTGTGGTACCGTGCGCCAGAGCGCTAGCCACTCGGCCATTCAGGCCCCATTTATTTGTAATTTAAAAATTCAAATAAATTAGAAAAACTTTTTTAACTACTTTAGATATATTTCCATTTTTTTTTTTAAACTTTTGAGAATATTTGGCATCATTTCGAACCACAAGAAAAAAAAAAACCTATTCAGAAATTCACGCGTTGCATTTATGTCGCTCAATAAACTAACACTAATATGAATTCCAAAATGTCTCGTTTCATTAACTATTTAAAAATATTTAATTAAAGCAGTTACTATCATACATAACAATGGTGAGAAAAATTATAAATTTGCACGTGACCGTTTTTTTAATGAAAATAATAATAAAGGCTAATTGAAAAGAACATGTGGTGATAAAGAATTAAAGAAAATGAAACCATTCCAAATAAATAAAGGAATATTTATTTGCATGGCTAATGAGTATGTTCTTTGTTGTTCTCACAAAATCCAGCCACAAAAACTATCTCTTCACATCAGTTGCATCTGTCACATTCAAAACGTGGGAGTGAATAATGAATTAGAATAAATGTTCTTTTCTTTCTTTTAAATATATTTATATAAATCGTCTGCCGTTCGCGGATCGAAGGAAGCCAGCTGCCAGAAAATTAAACATGGAACATTGAGATGCGGGACCGGTGCTCGAATATTTGGGTTACTGTGTTCTGGAGACAGTTCTGTAAACAATAGTAAAGGAGTTGTGACTTTATAATTGGCCAGCTGACATTAAAGAGCGTGTGTTTGTTTAGACGTCATATAAATAAGATTATCACTTTGAAAAGAACAACTCATGGTATTGTTCAACATAAGAAAAAAAAAGAGAGAATGTCCTAATTTCGAATGTCGTTTTTTAAATTGTAAACAGATTAATTGCTTTCATTAAAACAAAAAAGCAATCAAATTCTATGAACTCTCCCCCATTTAATTAGAAATACAAATTATTAAAACAATTCATTTAATGCTATTCTCTTAAACATTTTTAGTGCCATTATTTAATATTAATTTCTTCAAAATTTATCCTAAACTACAGAAAGATTATAATTAAAGTTCCAATTTCAAAATGATGTAAAAGAAGAACCACTAGTTACAATGAGATCAAATTTGAACTGAAGATACTTGAAGAAGGGTGTTGTTTCCTATTAGGATTGATCGTGAAAGCCGAATTCATTTTTCTTTAGGCTGCTTACAGCGCCCTCTATTAATGCACTTTGAAACTTTTTTTGGATGTCGTACCGTTTCCCCCTTCTTCAAGTATCTTTAGTTCAAATATGAACTCATGGTGACGAGAGGTTTTTTTTTTTTTTTTTTTTTTTTTTTTTATTTTTTTACAACATTTTGTAAGTGGGACTTTAATTATAGTAATATAGAATTAAATAAGGTGATTTTAAACAAGTAAATAATGAGAATAAGCGAAAGGACAAAAGGACAAAGAATAAGAAAAATTATAATTTATTTTACTGCATAACATTTTTGTTAAATACACTTTACTAAGTTAATTATAGACATATTAATTGGTAATATCGATTTATTTTTCATAAAGCATCCATGAAAAGCGAAAAAAAAAATTCGAACTTTGTTTTATAGTAGTTTTTTATAAGCTTGAATATTAAATACATCAACTACAAACTTTTGTTTGGCAATTATTTTTAATCTTTATTATTATTTTTAATTAAATAAAAGAATGTTACTATCCAAAAGAAAATTTATACTTGAAAATGCCAAGTGACTCTCAAAGTACCAAAAATTTATCAACATCCGCGCCATCTATTATTAAAATCAGAAAGCAAAAATATTTTTAAAATTAAGAAATATTTTAAGAATTAAATTAAATATTTTATAAATAGTTATAGGGTCCATAAGTAAAATATTTTCTGTTATTAAAATTTCTTTCATATTTTTATGTTATGTTTTTTGTTATAGCACTCAATAAATTCAAATTTCTTTTAAAATTGAATAAGCGCTCTTACAGTGCTGCCATCTATAGTAGTAGAATTAAAACTATAGTATCTTAAAAAATAATGAAAATCGCAATTTGGAAAGTTTTCCAGTGGATGAAATTTTCTGTTTATAAGGAATTCTTTTTGTCATTTATATATATAAAAAAAATTATAACAACATTTTTATTTACATAATTGAAAAAGAAATAGCAAAAAATATTCTACTAAAATGCATACAGAAATAAACTACTGTATGCATTTTATAATGAAATTATTATTAGTACAGCTATTTTTAATTATCATAGGCAAAAAACTAGGCTAATAAGTTAAGGATTTAAAAATTTTTTTTTTTTATCACCATCTATGCCTTCTCCCACATAAAAAGAAATGTAAAAGTAGTATTTGAAATTCTAAAAGTGTTCGATTTTTTACGTTTTTAAATTTCTGAATCAGATTAATCAAATCTACTTCAGGATATGCATTCTATAGCTTATCCATTAACATTACGGCAAAAAGATGTTAATTAATTACATTTATATGTCTTCTACGATTATTTTTATCTACTTTTTAATCAAATGTATTCGATTTGTTCAATCTTATATTTTATTTTAGCCATGCACTCTAAACAACTAATACATTTCGTATTAGGTAGGCGGTTATGTAATAAAAGAAATTAAAGTCATGTATTTTATAAATAAAACAAGTGCAGAATGTGTTTTTTAGTAGGCAAAAATTGTAAATGATACAATGATAGTAGCCAATTAAAATTAATGTACCCTTTTATGACGTAAATCCATTATAATTAATGCATTATTTTTAATTTGAAATTATTCAATATTCTTCTATATTACACGGAAGGTATTTAAATTCACAGAAAAAAAAATATTTATAATTTATATAAATTATAATACAAAAATAAAAAATATCAATACATAAAAATAAAATAAATAAATAATGTATACTTATTACATATAAATAAGAATATTATTAAAAAAAATATTAAATATAAAATAAAATTTATATATAGTAAGAGTTAGAAAATTATACACAGAAAAGTTAAAAAGTTATAATTTAAAATTCATTTAAATTATAATACAAAAATAAAAATGATCAAAATATATAAATAAGATAAATTAATAATGAATATTTATTATATATAAATACAAATATTAATTAAAAAAAAATATAAAATATAAAAAAAATTTTATAAAAAATATAAAATTAGAAAATTATACACAAACTATACATATGTAATATTAAAACGGATCGACGGTGAAAGTAAACTTTTTTTAAATCGTGAATCGCATGTCGTTTTTAAAACATATGATTTAATGTTCATTTTTTGATTAAACACACACACAAAAAAAAAAAGAAAAGAAAAACCATTTTTCCTTTTATTTACTTAGTATTTATTTATATTTAATATGTTTAGTATATTTCACTTAGTATTTATTTATTTTGTTTTTCTACGTAGTCACACGATAAGAATTAAATATGGCAGTAACTCGAATCAGTTTAATTCATCAGCAGCAAACGTAAAGAAAGCAGATGACTCTTTGAAACATTGAAAGGAAGAGTTTCGTTTAAAATTTTCACTTAATTAATCCCTATATCAATTAAATTATGATTATTATTAATGATGGCCGAGTGTCTGGCGCTCTGTGCAGCAGGTTTCGGGTTCGAGTCCCGGTGGTGGCATGGATGTTTGCAGTGGTTCGGAATCCACTTTAGTCTGTAGGTCCCGGTCTCATAGGATGGCAGAGCGTTGTCGTAGAGGTCCAGTCAGTCTTCCGCCCTCGTGGTTCCTCACTGAAGTGAAGCTGCCTATGACCCTTGCCATGGAGCCGTCGCATGCGACGGGGTCCTTGGACCTGGTGTAGGCTTTCCTCCACCAAGGGGATTAGTAACAACAACAGAATATGTTTTATTGGTAAGTCAATTAGTTGAAAGCACAATACAAAAACGTGACCCAACAGCAAATTAGGACATCTTCACCTTTGTAAAGCTTCATGTACTACTTATGTATTCGTCGAACAACCCGCCAATGAGTGGACAGTGACTGCCTGAGTAATTTTGGGATAATTGCCCCGCATTTGCATATCGTATGGGGGAAAAAAATCCGCCGAAAACTCCCCGCCAGGCTTGAGTATCGATAAGAGACTCATAACTGTGAACTCATGATCCTATTCGCATGAGACTATTATTTTAAAATTAAAGTTGATTTATTCTCATCCTTTCAACAGTTCATTTTTGACTATAGGGATGCACGCATCATGTATTTTTTTACTACGTTGGTTTTCACTACTTTGGCTATTATGAAATAAATATAGTTTGTAAAAGTGGTGATACATCTCACGGGTCGGAAAAAAATATTCAAGGCGGGCCGTTTGTTGGCCACCGCTGGCTTAAGATATGGACTAAAAAAAGGAACTTGTTATCTACAATAGATCCGCGAAAGATTACTTGTGAAGAGTCGTGTTGCAAAAGTATTGGGAATCACACAAATATGGGCATGTAATGGGTCGTGACGTCGGACACGGATGTATAAATGGATATGTAAATCAAGTAAGCTTAGCTCGAGGTCGGCGGGTGGCAGGTAACATGTTTTAACCATGATTAAGTTAAAAACCAAAAGTATGGTTTTTGTATAGTTTTATTTTTACCTTTATGTATAATAAAATTTACTTTCTTACATTTAATTAAAATGTAGTGATTTCTGCTTCTGCTATACTCTACACCGCGGCACTCGGCTGAATTTTCCGACAATTCAATCCTTCTCGACATCCACCCAAACGCAGACACAAAACTCTTTTTAATTTGATTGTATACGTAAATCAAATCAAGCCTCCTACAGATACGACGGGGTGTAAGAAGATTCTGCTCCATAAAACACAACGCGTCGCCCCCTTTCTTTCGCAGAAGCGGCCAATTATGTTCCATTCGAAGGAAACACACTACACCACCACCTTCATCTTATCAGGAGGAGCACGTGCTCGACAGGATGGTCATTTGTCCGAATCGGAGAGGGGTCAATACGTCTCTACACTGTCGCCATGGAAACCCGTCTCTGGTGACAGAGGAAGGAGGGGGATGTGCACCTCCCCCCCATCTTCCACCCACACAGATGTTCGACATGATGGGGAGGAAGCGTCTCCTGGTTCCTGTCCATTGTAATGAGCAGAGAGATAAGGACGTGCAGAAAGGCTCGTGGCTCTAGAGCGACGACACAAACCGGAGATGCATCTGTGCATTCGATCTCATGGCATGCGTGCCAGAGCTAATGCATGACTTTTTGTATCTCGTTTGGTGAAGAAGTCATATTCGAAAGTAGGGGGAGGGGGTACATGGGTGCTGTAAGGGGAGGGGGTTGGAATGCAAAAGCACTTTCCATAATGGCCCGCGAAGTTAAGATAAAATGGCAGGATGTTATGCAGTTTGGATGAGATTGAACTGTTGGCAGGGCTGAACTTCGATAGTTCAATTTCCGCCCTATATAGGCGTAAAAACATGCGAGACATTACGAGGGAACAGTTACATATTAAATGAAGATTGTGAAAAGGGGATCATCATCAATAGCACGACAGCCCAGAGTGGGCCAAGGCTTTCCTTTGAAGAGATTTCCATGCATTCATCTGGGTGACAAGGGTCCTCCCATTCTTAGCCTACAGTACAGCAAAATCCTTCTCAACTGCGTCTATCTATCGCAACCTGGGTCGTCCTCTCATCTTTGTCCCCATGGCTTTGCCAAACCGAGCCTTTTACGGGGTTTAAATCATTCATTTTAAATACATGAAGCATTCCAGTTCAATCTATTGATCTTAATACATATTATAATATATGAATCTTTATAGTATTTATTAATGTCTGCGTTGTATCGTCTTCTCCAACAAACACTTTCCTTAACTAATCCAAGAGTAGCCCTTCAAATCTTTCGCTCAAACAGACTTAAATGGGCCTCATCAGATCTTGTTGAAAAGGATATATGTTTTAATATTTTACATCATAAAAGGATATAGGTTTGAACAAGTTTAATATTTTATATCTTAGCTGTACCTTTTAAACGTATGGTTTAGCCTTTTGAGTTCTTAAAAGGTATTTTTAAAACCTACTTTAAAGTATGGTATAAAGATTTATGGTGCTTGATGGCGAGTGACTGGCGCTCACTGCCACAGGTTTCGGGTCCGAGTAACGGCGAGACGTTTGTGAGTGGTTCGAATCCACTTTAAACCATAGGTCCAGGTCTAATATGGCTGTAGGGCGTGAGGCTGACAGCACTACCCCGTAAAAAGAAAACTTCTGTCTCGAAATCTGCCAGATCTGAGCCCCGATAAATTCCCGTAAAAGATGGATTGTCCATTTGCAATTCCTTTTCAAAGAATTGAAACTATTTTTCACCAGAAAACTGTTTTAAGATTTACTTTCACTTTCATCTCTCTCATGAAAAGGAAGTATACGCATCCGTTGCGCAGCTAATTTCTTCAAATGGAGTAATTAAATTAAGGATGCGTTCCATTTCGTATCGTTTCTGGTTAAGTGTTCTAATTAAAACAACCGATTATAAAAATTTTATTATTAATAAAATCAATTCATCCGAGGTTTCGCTTTAGTGTGAAACTAATATGTCATGGAAGTACTACATATAATGCATGATTACAGGATAAAAAAAATCTCAGAATTTCGTGCCACTTATTAAAAATAATAATGTATAAAGCGTCAATTCCTAGTACATAAAAAAGTCAAGGAATGAAGTTATAAATAAACATCAGAATCGTTTTACAGAAAGTCAATTTAATCATGATATTTTGTTTCTCCTTTCCCTAATTATATTGAATTTTGTAACTTAATTTTTTTTTTTTTTTTTTTTTTTTTAATTTTTTAACTTACTTTTATTTAATTTAACTATTTTTATTTAACTTTTCACAGTATCATTTTTTTTTTTTTTTTTTTTTTTTTTTAATTTTTAGAAACTTTACTTTTTACCATATACTAAAATGAAAGCAGCCAATTAATAATCGTAAATTTTAGATATGAATTAAACCAGTTGCCTATTAATTTTCCATTCTTCACGCCAGTACTTAAGGCAGGATGGTGGCCAATTGTAATGGTGAGGGAGGACATCAGTGGGCATTTTGGAACAGCCCGCCAAAGGGTGTTGAGGGGATAAACACTACCTTCGGAAGAATTTTTTGGCGTGACTACCTCACATTTGCGTGTCGTATGGGAGAAAACTCAGAAAAACCCCCACAAGGTAGCCTATTTATCGATGTTTTACAAACATTGTCACACTTGCCATCGAGTCTCCTCGTTTTTGAAAGCCGTGATTGCAATGGACGCCGTCGGCGGATTCGACATTCAGCCCTGCTGCGCAGCTGCACGTTGTCACTGGGCCACGAGTCGTGCAAATGTGATATTCGATAAAAATTTTCATCAAAATGGATTGAAAACTGGTGGGAAAATGTCGCCCTTTTTCATTTTCAACCTACCTCTTTTCGTTCTATTATTTTATGTTTGTAACATATTTTTAATCTATAATTGTAGCATCAAAATTACAATTACGCCATAGGCATAAAAATTAAACTTGAATGGTGCATGGTACATAAAAGAAGAATACCATGAATTATAGGCCACTGATGATTATAAGATTATATATTACAACTAAAATAAAATAATATATATATATAATTTATTTTATTTTTATTGGTATATTTTATTTTTTCGCGCCAAATATTATGCTTGAGGATAATACGACAGGGAATTGCTGTAAAACAGTATTTAATGTAAATTTAAATAGTATCTCGTGTAATTATCTGATGAAGCGAATATAAAACACAAACGATGTTAATTATTTTACAACTTAGTATTATTATTTTAGTTAAATGTTCCGAGTTATTTCTCTGTCTATTTGTTATTTCAAAATTGGAATAAAAATTTTTTTATAATGAAAATAGTAATTATTTTATTTAATTTTATTAGACATTTAATTTTAAAAAAGTAATATTTATATTGAATTTTGTAAGTTTAATTAAGTTAATGGACAAGTTGACGATGGTTAGCATCTTTCAATAATAGCCCCTCTTTTCAGCATTTTCTAGCATCATGTGGCAAATTAATATTTTTTTTTTTTGAATAAAGTATTTATTGTGTGTAAACATTCATTCACCAAATATTATTTATTTTTTTAAATATATTTATTCAAAGAAACGGAAGTATTTTATGAACTGATTAAAACATGCCTTATTTTTTAATAAATCTCAATTTTAAAATCTTTCTTTCTTTGTTTCTTTTTGTGAGAATTTTTTTTAATTCACTTTCGCAAAATTAAAATTTTATTTTTATTTATTTATTTATTGTTACTATATTTTACTTTAGAAAAAAAAATAATAAATTGTACTCCCCCCCAAAAAAAAAAAAAAATTATGTGTGTATATATATACACTGAAGTGACAAAAAGTCATGGGATAGCAATATGCAAATTTTCAGATTTCAGTAGCATCGCGTAGAACAGGTATAAATGCGCAGTGCTTCTAGCTTTCATTTCTGTTCAAGTTATTCATATGAAGAGGTTTTGACGTGATGATGACCGCACGACGGGAATTAACAGACTTTGAACGCGGAATGTTAGTTGGAGAGACGCATGGGTCATGCCATTTTGGAAATCGTTAGGGAATTCAACATTCCAGATCCACTGTGTCAAGAGTGTGCCGAGAGTATGAAATTTCAGGCATAACATCCCACCATGGACAGCGCAGTGGTCGACCTCCTGCACTTAACGACCGAGACCGGCGACGTCTGCAAAGAGTCGTAAATTCTAACAGACAAGCAACACTGCGTCAAATAACCGCAGAAATCAATGTGGGACGTACAAGGGACTTGTCTGTTAGAACTGTGCGGAGAAATTTGGCTTTCTTGGGCTATTACAGCAGAAGACCGACTAGAGTGCCTTTTACTGACAGAACGACATCGCTTGCTGCGACTCTCGTGGGCACGTGAGCATATCGGTTGGTCCCTAGATGAATGGAAAACCTTGGCCTGGTCCGATGAGTCACGATTTCAGTTGGTAAGAGCTGATGGTAGGGTTCGAGTGTGGCGCAGACCCCACGAAGCCATGGACCCAAACTGTCAGCAAGGCATTGTTCAAGCTGGTGGTGGCTCCGTAATGGTGTAGGCTGTTTTTTCATGGCATGGACTTGGTCCTAACTGGACCGAACATTGACTGGAAATGCTTATGTTCAGCTACTTGAGATCACTTGCAGCCATTGATGGACTTCATGTACCCAAACAACGATGGGATTTTTATGGAGGACAATGCGCCATGTCACCGGGCCACAACTGTTCGCGATTGGTTTGAAGAACAACATTCCAACGAATGATCTGGCCACCTAGATCGCCCGACATGAATCCCATCGAGTATGGGACATCATCGAGATGTTGTTCGTGCCCAAAAGCACCATCAACGCTTTCACAATTATGGACGTCTATCGAGACAGCATGGCTCAATATTCCTGTAGAAGACTTCCAACGACTTGTTGAGTCCATGCCACGGAGTTGCTGCACTTCGCCGGGCGAAAGGAGGGGGGCCGAGACGATATTAAGAGGTATCCCATGACTTTTTTGTCACTTCAGTGTATATATTTTTTAAAGATAATACAATTCTACTTTTCTTTTTTTTTTCTTTTCTTTTCTTTTCTTTTTAATTTTATTGCCCATTAAAATCTAAAAAGGATGAGTATATTTCCTTTTCATTCAAGTAGTTTTTCCAGTTTTTGTAAAACAAATTTCATTTAAGCAAACGAACAAAAAAAAGAAACATTCGAAAACATTAAAGGTAAATACAGAAATACTAACTGCGAAATGAACACAAGGCACACAAAGAAACACAACGATCTCGCTGAAAAGAAGAAATCCTTTAAAAAACACCCAGAGGTTAAGAGACACAGAAGAAATGTTGAATTTCGAGGCAGCCAGAAGTCTGGCGATGTATAAATAAACACTGAAAGGGGAAACAGACGGCAGGGAATGTTCGTTCAACGGACTCTCCCTCGTGATGAGTAAGTAAAGATTAGTACCAAGCGCTAGGAATTGACGCCACACTGCAACTACATGAACGAGGAGCATATATATAAATATATATGATGTTGTTGTTTGTTGTGTATTATACAACAAACAACGTAACACATTAAGTAACAAATTGTACATATTGCGTGGTTTGTTGTGTTAAAATTGTGTGGTGCAATGTGGTACAGTGCAACAGGCTTTCCGTAGTATGGTGTTGAATTTCAAAATTCGAAAACAACAACACTAATATATGTTGTTGTTTCTTATCCCACTTGGTAGACATCTGGACCAAGACCACGAACCCGTATGGACTCATGGTTGAAGGAAACAGGGGACAGCTTCTGTTGTGATGGAGCACCCGTATGCAAAAGTCTCGACTTAACTCCGTGGCGCTCCTATGAGACCGGGACCTGCGGTTTAAAGTGGATTCCGAACCACTGCAAACATCCATGGCACTGCAGTGACTCGAGCACGAAACCTGTGTTACTGAGCGCAAGACCCTCGGCCATTCAGGCCCCTTTGTGACTCAACATATCCTTTTAGATTGTCCTTTGAAAATTCATTCCCACGATAAAAAAAAAAAGAAATCGTAAAATACATACAAATCTTGACCATAAGGTGGCTTAAAATAAAGACAATTCATGACCACCTGAGTGTCATTCAGGCCCATATATATATATATATATTGATGGATGGAAATGAATGGAATGGATGAATCTACAGTTTAATTAGACTTCTCTACCAGTCTAACTATGGCTGGACTTTTGCAGTGGGTGTCTGGGGATTTGACATACAAAACACAGTAACGGACGTTACTTCAAATAAAAGCCATTTAATGATTCTATGTTTTACAATGATATTTACGTTAACAATTAATTAAGGGGTTAAACATACTTCTCTCGCTGCTTGACACAGCTCCATCCCATCTCGCCCCCGCCAGCTGTTCTCTTTCCTCTTCATCTACGGGGTCCTTCTCGTGGGGTCAGAGTTCAAAGTTGAATACCCCCACGTTGTAAACAGGCTCTGTCAAAGACAAGCGACCGTGATGTGTCGTCGCCTGCTGATGACCACACAAACAAATCCTACATATATATAATATATATATATATATATATATCAAGTCAATTAATTAACATATATTAGTGCATTAATATTAATATAAAATATCATTTTAGGATTGCTTGAGAACATTAACATTGACAGCTTTTCATATTTTGATATTCGAATCATGAAAAAATTTTATTACACGTTCCTTTAGAATTTTTTTTTTTTTAATTGAACAATGTAGACAATAAAACCGATTGCAAATAGCAGGACGGGTAAAAGCAGATTTATAGAGACAAACTAAACGGTTTGATTTCGGGCAGTGTGTTTTTAAGTATATTTTCGTAATTTTTATGGAAATTTATTTAATCTTTGAAGACTGGTGAAAATATGCGTTTTTCTTTTGATTAAAATCGGTCATTTAAATATACCACAAACATTACATCGACGAAGGAAGAACACCAATGCAAGACGCTTTACACACTTCGTCACAATGGCTGTCGAGTCTTAAAAGCCCTAGCATATTTATCCTTATGTAATATCTCCTGCCTTTTTTTTTTTTTTTTTTTTCTTATTACCTTTGTCCATAATTTTGCAGCAACTGCTCCTACCGTCTATTTATTTATTAGCTATTAAGATTTTCTAAATTCTATAATAATTGATTTGATGAATATTCCTTCAGCTCTCTGATTTGTATAATCTCATATGTAGTGCTTATTGTATCATATTGCTTTTAATTTTTGTCTCTAAAATCTCTTACCTAACGTTTTTATATTTTTCGCATTTCATATTAATCCTTCTTCAATTTTTTAAATTTTTGACATTTAGTTCAGTTCTTGTATGAATTTTACATTGTTCAGCTTCTGTACCTCCAAAAGTGAATTATGCAAAACTTTCCCGCCTCCATCGTAAGTCCTTTCCTTTCACCCGCATCATTCCCAAACTGTATAGGGGCAACTCAGCTCTAGACACGATGTGGTGTGGTGTAGTAGTAGTGTGGTCTCCGAAAGCAGTGACGGCAACAGACGCCACCAACGACATTCGACATTCAGTGCTCCTGCACGCCAGCTACGCGTATATCCTTGTCGAATTGAGCAAATTAAGACTTTCTAATGACAATTAAATTATATGTAAAAGTGTATAATAAATACAAAAATCATTCAGTTGAAAACTCGTTATAAAAAAACACACAAAATGTTAGATACATTATCTTAATAGATAATTAATAATAGATAGTTTCGATTAAAATAAAAAAAAATAATAATTATATATAATAATAATTCATATAATATGTTGTTGTGCTAAGGCAACTGGCAAAATAGAGACAGATATCTTTATGCAATAAGCAAGGGGGCACCGCTGTGACTCATTGAGTATTAATTACCCAGGGACACGTGTAGCTTTGAAAATAGGCTACGAACGTGAATCACACTACCCCCACCATTTTCTACGATTGTATTTAGACAAAGACCTGCAGTTTAAAGTGGATTCCGAACCACTACAAACATCCATCGCACCGCCGGGACTCAAACCCGGAATCTGTAATACCGAGCCCCAGAGCGCTGGCAATGAGGCCTCCCATACATATTCGAATAAAATAATTAATAATAGGTAATTTTGAAATAATAAAAAAATAATATTATAATTATAAATAATAATAATATGTAGTTGATATTAATAATTAATGTTATATATAATTATTTTAATATGTATTAATAATATATCATTCATTAAATATAAATTAATATAATATAATAACACTTACTAATAATAGATATAATTTCAAATAGATAATTGCGTTTTATTACCGATATTTGCACATAAAATTTGAACTTTTAGAGTTGTCGCTTAATTCGAGCAGCAACTCGTACGAATCATCTCAAAATAGGACATTACAATATTTTAATGGACAAATTTCTTTAATTAAAACCTTTTATATGAATTAAGCAAAATGGAGCCAACTGTTTCCCCGCTGTTCCTATGAGCCATTTAATGAATTATTTTTCCCAACAGAACCTCGTTTGTCATATACGCTCGTCTTTTATGACGTCATCCAATCATTCTACGCTATCTCATGTAATTATCATTATAATTATTATTTTTATTACCATACCAGCTCGAGACAAATGATTCCATTTTCTCATTTTGTTTTCGAATTCTAATTAGAACGTACCTGCTGTGAGTGGTATTGTTATTATTCATTTATTTATTTATTTATTTTGTATAAATGAAAAACAAATGTGAGTCAATTAGACTTTCCAAACGTCGTTGCATTCCTTTTTGACAGATCCATCGTTACGGTCCACACGTTTAGCAATTCACAATGTCACGAATGATTCATTGTTGACCTTATTCAGCATTTTTAAGGCATCGACAACGGGTCGCTAATTGTATCGAATTTCTAATTAAAATTCTTTAAATAAAAGAATTTTAATTTAAATTAATTGTATCGAAGTTTTAATATAAATTCTTTTAATTTTAATTTTTTTATTTTTATCTTAATTTTATTTATTTATTTTTTTTTTTAATTTTTACTAGTACCATTTTTTAAATTTTTAGAAACTTTATTTTTTATCACATACTAACCTAAAGCAGCCAATTAAAAATCGTAAATGTTATATATGAATTAACTCCAACATCGGTACGTCAGTTGCCAGTAAATCATTCCATTTTGTTATTCATGTGATAGGGTAACATGGCTACAAGACAGTTATTTAAATGATTTTTTAACTAAATGAACTAATCATTTTAATTATTTTTGTACAAAAGTTTAATTTTTAAAATTGTCTCACAGTTATTGTAGCGCATAACAAAATTTCAAATAGTGCTAATCTAAGAAGTGTAATAATTTTTAAGGGCCGAATGACTAGCGCTCTGGTGCTCAATGCCACAGGTTTCAGGTTCGAGTCCCAGCGGCGCCGTGATAGTTTGTAGGGGTACAGAATCCACTTTAAACCGCAGGTCCCTGACTAATATGACTACTACACTATCTGGAAGAAAGTGACGAGACACCACTCGAAAAGTAGAAAAGTCGACAATACAGCTGACACATGAGCAATAATAGGTATCACGTGTCAGCCATATCCTATAAATACTCTGTGGAGTCGACTAGAGTTATTTTTTGTCAAGATGCCGCCAGGGGAAGAGTTGTCTGAGTTGGAGAAAGGTGTGTTGGTTGGATTGCATCTTGCCAAGGTGTTAATTAGGAGATATCCCGTCTCCGTAACTGCTAAAAATCAACTGTAGCACGTTGTGTGTCGCTACAAAACTCAGGGACACTGTCAGAACAAACCCCGAAGTGGACGACCTACAGTTCTCACCAGCAGGGACCGGCGGGTGCTCGGCAGGAGATTCGAAGTAACCGTCAAACATCCATGGATAACTTCGCTAATGAGTTTAGACAAGCCACAGGTGTGGCCGTTTCGACGAAGAATCTTTTGTATCAAGGCCCATAAGTTAGGTTACACTAGACGTTCGGCGGCCCATAAGCCTTTGATTACGAAAACCAACAAGAAAGCGCGCCTTCGATGGGCCAAAGACCACCGTACTTGGACTCTGATGACTGGAAACGCGTCCTTTGGAGTGACGAGTCACGATTTACCCTTTTCCGTTCCGATGAACGTGTTTGGGTATCGCGTTTACCAGGAGAACGCCTTTTGCCCGAGTGTATCGTCCCAACTGTAAAGTTTGGTGGAGGAGGATTGGTGGTATGGGCCTGTTTCTCCTGGTATGGGGCTGGCCCACTGGTGAAGGTTGATGGTGCGATGAATGCCGATAGATACTGAGATATTCTCGACAATCACGTCCTTCCTACCTTGTGGGCAACGTACGGTATGGAGGATTGCTAGTATCAAGACGACAACGCAACATGCCATGTTGCAAGGAGGACTCTTGATTGGTATGCGAACAACAACGTTAAACGCATGGAGTGGCCGGCGCAGAGCCCTGATCTTAACCCAATTGAACATCTCTGGGAAAAATTGGACCGTCGGTTGAGGGCCTGCACCCCACTCCCCAAAGCAAGTCTGAACTATGGAACTTCCTGTTAAACATTTGGAAGGAAATTCCTCTTGCCACTATGGCTAATTTAGTGGAAAGCATGCCCAGAAGGGTTGCAGCTGTGATCACGCAGCCAAAGGAGGCCCTACCTCCTATTAATTTTAATAAATATGGGTTTATGCCGTTATAGTATCGTGTCCTGTCACTTTCTTCCACATAGTGTACTACCACATCACTGTGCCTAGAGCTGAGTTGTCCCTTTACAGTTTGCGAATAATGTGGGTGAGAAGAAGTTTGATTGAGCTTCGTGACGCTCTACGGTCCTATGAGACGGGGACCTACGGCTTAAAGTGGATTCGAACCACTACAAGCATCCATGGTCTCCGCCGAGACTAGAACCGAACCCTGTTGCAACGTTCGCCAGTCACTCGGTCATCAGGCCCCATAATATATGTAATATTAAGAAATACATACATTTAAATTAAAGATAAAACAAAATTATATGAATACAATAAATAAACAATAATTTAATTTAAATAAATTCATTTTATTTCGAGAGAAAAATGAATTTAAATCTCGATACTCTTTCTGATAAATTTCCGAAATAAATCCTTTTGGATTCGGAATTTTATGACCAACACATACGAATAAAATCAGTATTTATATTTCTTTACTAAAATACCTGTTCTTGCAATACGACAAATCCTTATTGGAGTCGTATAATTCGCGTTTGACAACTAAGACGTAGAACGCAAGAGACAATGCAAAGTCGTTACATAAATCACAATTTAAATTTTGTTCTTCTTTTATTTTTCGAATTGGGAAAAAACAATGCACTCATGTTCTTTTTTATTCAGTAGAAAATGCAGTAAACGGAAAAATGAAGTACGTGTAACGTAAGAAATGGTAAAAAACACACATAAGTGTTAGGGGAAACTTATCAATACAAGACACATTCAGTGTTTTAAAGAAAGCCACGGAGTGTTTCTGAATTTTACGACTCGCAGGATTATGTTGTTCTAATGCAGCCGGTAAATACATGCTGTTGTCTTAATGCCATCAGGAAGGTCTGCACCGCTGTGACTGAGTGAGCACCACCCAGGGGCGCGTGTCGCTTGAAGATAGGCTACGGACGGATAGGCACAGACATACGGTTTAAAGTGGATTCCGAACCACTACAAACATCCATGGCACCACCGGGACTCGAAGCCGAAGAAAACAGCGGTACCGAGCGCTAGACACTCGACCATTAGGCCCCACTCGCAAAATTTTAGAAACCGTTCTCATTCCAAATTCAGGAAATGTATTATTCATTAAAAAGTGTAAAAGTAAATCTTATTAACCATTTATTTAAATGCCTTATAGATTATTTCTCAAATAAATGCCAACAACATTAATTAAATTAAATCTTTTAATATAATTTCATTTAAGAAGATATGTTTATTAACTGCCAAAGGAATTTTGTTTAAAATGCACAAAAATTAATTTTTTTTTTTTTTCATTCCAACATTTTGAGATTTCTGTTTCAAAAAAAGATATTTATTAAGCATTCATAATTTCAATTAAATAAAAAGAAAAGAATTTGGAAATGGTTGAAAACGAATCTTTTGTTTCGTTCTATTCGAAAATAAAAAAGAACATCAAACGATAATAAAAATATTCTAAAAACATCAAAGGAGATGCAATTTTTCCAATTGTTTTCTTCATAATTTCATGAAAGAATTTATTCGATTGAATGAGAATAAAAAGAGATAATAATTAACATTAAAAATATTCTCTAAGCATTCGAGTTTATTCTTCTAATACTTTATTTATATTTCCCTAAAAAGACTGAAGCATATGAAAAGTTGCAAAATGGCGGAAAACGATTTTTTTTTTTTTTTATCGATTCATTTTTTTAAACAAAGAAAATTATTCAGCGATTAAAATTAAAAATAAAACTGAAATTATTTAAAAAAAATAATAATTTTTAATTTTTGTTATTTGCATAATTTTTTAATTTTCAATTTTTTTTTTTTTTTTATCGATTTATCTTTTTAAAAGGATTCTAAATATTCATTCTAGAAGATCATAAATATTAAAGTTCTAAATATAACATACAGAACTCTATTTACAATGAAATAAAAAATAAAGACATAAAGACACACAAGTGCAGTTCACTGCAAGGTCGGAGATTTTCAGATTTCTCAAGTCTACGTCGAATCACTTTCACCAGTTCTGCGGCAGACCTTTACTATCCCACGGCGTGACTCACGAAACCACAAGGGATTCACTTTGAAAACAGACGGAAAACTCCGGTACTGATAATCTGAAATAGTCAGTCACTTCAGAGAAAAATAACACTCTGTCAATTCTCGTTGCAGACAACTCCATTTCTTCTCCAAAACCATCCTTTAAGAAAATCCCTCAAGAGGGTTAGCTTCCTTCACTTCTTATTGGAGTAGACATTTCTCAGCACGTGGTCTATCATTCATCACGATGCAACAACTCATAGTGTAGTCAAAAATTCCACTGTAATTGTTTCGACTTGTGAAGGTCGAACAATCAAATGCTAATTTCATGAGGTTTCATTATACTGTGATACTGAATATCTGTTATCAGATTTGGGTGACAGGTTGTTCTCATTAATACAAAAACACTAACTGCATGTAATATAACTACCCACAACACTGCTTATCTGCTCCCAAATTGGAGTGATGGTTGTTATTATGTACTTGTCAAAGATATACATTCCCTCTCTCTTCTGAGCATGGAATGCCGAAACTCTCTTATTGTGGGAAAACGCCACCCTCCTAGTGGTAATATTCATTTGGTATACGTTGAGTTTGGGGCCTGATGGCTGAGTGACTAGCGCTCCCGAGACCCGGCGGTGCCATGGATGTATGTAGGGGTTCGAAAACCACTTTAAATCGTAGGTACCTGTCTAATAGCATCGTAGAGCGTTGTGGGGTAGTGTGACTCCGCGTCCGGTATCCTATGTTCACGTTTCACGTGCCCCTGGGTGATGCTCAATGAGTAACGTCGGTGCAGCCCTTGCCGATGGCATCAAGATGAACTGTTTCTGTATTGCCAGCTGCATTAGAACAACAACGTTTAGTTTGATATACACCTCGAGGACTGTATTGTGTACAAAATTCTAACCCCCATGAAAATTTCGAACAGCAATTATAAAATTTAATAGGAACACAAATAACTTTAAAAGAAACGCAATAGCGCGTTAAATAATTAATTAAATTAAGACGAGAAGAGGGAAATCGACCCTTGTAAAACATTCCACAACAATGCAATCCCAAACCTATCTTCAATTCCTGCGCGTAATTAAAACGATCGATGCCACCCCCTCCTCAGAAAGGGCTAAAAATAAATGCAAACGTGAATGACGCTCGCGTTGAACAATCGGACGCATTTAAAACATTGAGTGAGATGGGGAGGGGGGAGGATTTATTAAATTTGAGCGTAAGTCCAAATTGCCCCCTCATGCGACAGTCGATCCACGGAGCACGGAAGCGTCATTTGCATCGGAAGGCATTTTCCGTGTTATTCCGGGAATAATGCATTTCGGATGAGAGGGAGGGAGGGATTTCGCAATTAAGTTACGAAGAGGAATCGGAATTTAAACGGGAAGAGGGGCTGGCACGAGAGTGGAGCTGTATTCCCCAGTTAGGGAAGAAAGGCTCAGCCTACCCGAACTGCTGGGGACTTGATAGCCGAGTGCCTAGAGTTCTGGCGTTTAATATAGCTTACGGGTTCGCGTGCCATGGATGTTTGTAATGGTTCGGTATCCACTGTAAACACGTATGTTTGTCACTGAAATTCTCCTAAACGGCTTGACCAATTTTGATGAAACTCTTTGTGTGGGTTTGACAAAACATGGAAAATGTTTTTAGGCTATCCCCTTTGTTGTCAGTCGCCACCAGAGGGTCCTGCAGTCTATCCACTTCTACACCGTCCAACCCGTCACTATGAAAATGGGTTATCATATCTATTTGAGTATGAAAATAGGTTCGCGCTATCCTCTTTAGTGACTTGCCACCAGAGGGTGCTGCAGCATTTCATGTTATACACCGTTCAAACGCTATCCATGAAAATGAGTATGCACCTGTATTGGAACATGGAGAATATACTATAAGTCCCGGCCTTATAGGATCGTAGAAGGTCGCAGATCCCAATCAGATTTCTTCTAAGCCCATCCTTCCCAAACTTTAAAAAGTGCTCTCAGCTCTAGGCATTTGATGTGGTGTACTAGTAGTAGTAGTCTTGTACTACGCGCTCTAACTGCACGTTTTGCATACCATAACGTCTTTTTCTGATATTTGCATACAATCACATATCTACTGAATTGGGTGTGCATTGTACGGATCAGAATGTATCCCTGACATGAATAGGCACCGTAAATTCGCGGGCCGTAAAGAATGTCTTCAGCTGGAGGTTGGAAAGAAGGTATAGTCAGACCATCGATTGGCGAGTAGCTAAGTCGGGTGTATTCAAAACAGTGACATTCTAGAGTCTACGACGAATCTATTTCACCAGATCTGCGGCAGACCTTAGTTATCACATGGCGTCACACACGAAACCACAAGAGGTTCACTTTGAAAATAGACGAAAACTGTGTATGTGAAATATGTGTCACTTCCTTCTTTAATAAACCCTCTATTAACTCCTAAAAAGAAAGGCACATTCGGAGGAGTTTTTATTTAAATAAAAATAATTTAATTTATTAATAATTGAAATTTAAAATTACGCAACATCAAAAGGAAAATGAAATGAAAAAAATTCCATCTTATGTAATAATCATTTAAAACTTAAACAATGAAGAAGCATTGTTTCAAAAAACCAATAGACTCGATGGCGTTTGTGATGTTCAGCATCTTACTTCGTTATTCGGACTACCCGACGGGAGTTTTCCGGGCTTTTCTGTCATATGATAAGTAAATGCGGGGTAGCACCCTTAAAGGTTCTCCCGAAAGGGGATATTGAAGAAAAAGGTTTTTTTTTCCTGATCTGTACACTGCTAACCCAATTCAGTAGAAATGTGATTTGTATGTAAATATCAGGAACAAGACGTTAAAGTACGCGTGCAGTGCAAAATTACGCTATTCTCTGCAAATACACGTAATTACTCGCAGAGTTACCTCACACAAATACCCACCACCGTCGTTTCTTCACATCACGTGTATTTCTAGTGACACTAAAGTTTCAAAATTCCTCATAAAATTGTGTCTGTGAAAGATTTTTTTAAGAAATCATGTATCCGAATCAGCACAATTGTTTTTTGCGAAAGTATTGTTGACCCCAAAGAAGCAAGCTGATTTGCAAATCCTTGAATCTGTCGCACTGCATGAATCCTTGAATATATTTCATCAAGGTGTGGTTCTCAGACCAGAACGAAAACTGAAAGAACACGATTGGGGTTTTAAGATTAGGAAAATGTTTCGACAAGGATAATTGAAATAAAGACGAAAAAACACAATATTTCTATAATTTAGGAAATGGTAATGGCTTCAAACAAGTCGAATAATCCGATTAAATACAAATCTGATATCGATGTCTTAAGTAGACGAATAATGGAAACGAGGGATTAAAAAGTAGAAGGAAACGTAAATCAAATTTGAATTATTTTTTCCCCTATTACAGAAAATTCACTTAAAATGCAATAGTATCGAACAAATATTATAACAACAAATTTGGTTATAGTTGTTCGATACTATTGCATTTTAAGTGAATTTTCTGTAATAGGGGAAAAAACAATTCAAATTTGATTTACGCTTTCCTTCTACTTTTTAATGAAAAACAAATATTATAACTAGGAAGTATGGATAATAGGGAAGAAAAATATAAAATTACTTATTTAATTTTGAAGAAAAGATAATTAAAGAAGACGAAGTAATCAGAAAGTATTTCTAAAGGTCTGGTTTGTAGTTACTCAAGTAAATTATATTCACAGATATATAGCATAGCCTTCATAAGGGGCTTGATGGCAGAGTGGTTAGCTTTCTGGTACCACAAATTTCGGTACCAGACCGTAAACCATTTTAATCCGTAGGTCCCGGTCTCATAGGATCGTAGAGCGTTGTAGGAGGGTAGTGTGATTCGCGTCCTATCTTTCAAGCTACAAGCCCTGGGTAGTGTTAACTGAGCAACGTCGGTGCAGTCCTTGCTGATGCCATAAAAGATTAACTTTCTCTGTATTGCCGGCTACATTAGGACAATTTCTATGTATCAACGTTTCATATGTTTCAACAGTCTGGATAATTTCTAAAGAAAACACAATTTAAAACAAATTGTAATTCTTTTACAAATAAGCCGTTTTTCTTTTGCTATATTTTTCACAAAACAATTAGTGAATGATAGCAATGAATTCATTTGCTATAAGATATTGTTCATTTCTATAAACATTCCCCCCAAATCCTCAAATAATTTTTTATCATTTCGTCAATATACAATTACGTAAGAATGAAATTACAAATATAATTATTTTGAAAGGGATGCAATTTCACTTTTCGCAAAGACATAATATTGAGTTAAAAATTATTTCCTTTTTATGGAGTGGCAACACTGGCAACAGGCGTATCGATGTCGGAGTACCCATGGGAAAAGACCCTTAACCACCTCATCTTAATTTATAGATTAAATTTACGATTATTATTTGGCTGCTTAGTTGTTAGTGTGTGGTAAAAATAAAGTTTCTAAAAATTTAAAAATGGTACTCGTAAAAATTAAAAAAATACTAAAAAATAAATAAAAGTTAGATAAAAATAAAAAGTTAAAATTTAAAAGAATTTAAATTAAAATTTCGGTACAATGAGGGACATGACATAAAAATTGTCATTCGTTCACTGCAATTGTGTTGTTTGTTTCTGAATCATAGTCAGAGGAGGAGTCCACAGACAGAGGTGGTTATTGAGTGGAAATGCTAAATAAATGAAAATAAATGAGTTTAAAACACTATATTTACCCCCAGATGAGGAAGACCCAGAAAATCTGAAAATAATAGAGGCCATAGATAGAGGGGGAAACGCTATTAGTAGTGTGTTCTGTTTGTTCACCCTACACAATGCCGTATGAAACTTCATTGGATGAAAATGATGAATATTGAATCACTCGATTCATCCCCCAGACGAGGAAGACGACGGACTATAGAATGGATCTATTGCTTTATATTCCTCCAACATATCATGACTTATTTCTAAAACGTTCCCATAAAGATCAAAATTAAAAATGGCATCTATTAATATAAAGTTGTAATTAAAATGGCGCATTACCCGAAGAAATAATGAATTAAAGTTTTATTTTATTTAGCCTATTTTATAAAAATTTCATATAAAAGTAGGTTTGATTAAATCCCATATTTAATACTTCATAAATATATGGTTTTTCACATTTTGTTGACTTTGAAAGTGATGCAAATCCATTCGTCCTCGTCCATGATGAGGTCATCAAAAGTATCAATTTCTTTTTAACTAATACTTTAAAAGGGATCCACTAGAAACCTAAATCATTTTAATATTTAAAAACATAAAATGAGCGTATTAGCATATACCTATATGTCTCAAACCATTCAATATCTCCATATACTATAAAATGGACTTGCACCATTTTCAAAGAAAAGACTCAACTGCTGTTACAAGATTCTGTTAAGGTGGCGTGCCGTTTCCGAGAAAATGGCATTACCCGATTATGTGGTGCATTATCCGAATTTCAAAGAGTTGGTGCAGTTTCCGGGTACGACCACGTTAAATCCTTTACTGTCCCACCTCACCCTTTGAGTTGGGGCAGTAAAGGATTAATAAGCTAGTAGCCTCCGGATTATGGGCAGATGCGTAAATGATTTTCAAATTTACACCGCCAGGGGATTATGAGCTGAGCCTTCTTGCAAATTTACAGTAGAAAGAGGGAATTTTTTATGCACATCGGCGGATGCATTAGTGCACTTATATACACTCAAGATCCAAAACATTATGACCACCCCTACATTTTGCAATGAACTCGCCTGGATGACGTGGAAGGCACGTGATCAGGTGGAAGTGGTATTTAACTGGTATTAATCCTTGCCAAGGCGGGTTGAAGCTGTGTTGCGCGCCAAAGGTGGGCCAACTCGTTATTGACAGGTGGTCATAATGTTTTGGCTCTTGAGTGTATATTACGAAAAGTCCAAATGACGGTCTATGAGAGGAGGAGATAGCTTTAAACCACGTGCAGAAGCGAGAATGAGACAAGCGAAAAGTTCTCACGAGTGTCCTCGACAGAAAAGGCAACAAGGCAAGTGAGAATGATTCGCTCTGAGTGTCTTCGTCTGACAACGAAAAAAAACCGCGTCCAGACTAGAAAACGCGACAAGCGAGTCATTCTTACGAATCAGTTATAAACCGGTTTCTGGACGAAACCCACGAAAGGGAATCAACTATCTCACTCCGATTTTACCCGAGTCGGTAATTCCAGCACATCAAAGAAATTTCTAGCGGACGCTATTTTCGATCAGCTGTTATTCACAGCAAGAGATAGCGTAGCGTATTTTTGTCTGAACGCGGTTTTCAAACTAATCTTTTTGCCGTAACTACCTACGGCTTTGCTATGAAAACCGCTTTCAAACTTATCTTTGACGAGCGGGAAAAACCCCACTCTAACTGCAGCGGAGAGAGATAGTTGACTCACTCCAAGGATTACGCTCACCAGTCGGTTTATAATTGGTTCGCGAGAATTACTCACTTGTCTCGTTCTTTTGTCTGGATGCAGTTGGGTAACACTGTCCATTTGAGGGGTCATATGGGAGAAATCACCTGAGTGTTGAAATGAGACAATCGACATCGAAAGTTTATTCTACATGTTTTTTTTTTTACATGGAAAATGTGAGGTGTGTGTGTGTGTGTGTGTGTGTGTGTGTGTGTGTGTGTGTGTGTGTGTGTGTGTGTGTGTGTGTGTGTGTGTGTGTGTGTGTGTGTGTGTGTGTGTGTGTGTGCACGAATAGCTAACTTAATGGCTAGCGCTCTGATGCAACGGTGATATGGATGTTTGTGAATAGTTCGAATCCACGTTAATATGTAGGTCCCGGTCTAATGAGCCCAAAGTGTGCAAAGCCTCGAGTCCAATGAAAAGACAGTCCGATCAATAGATGTATCGTGTCCATTCCTGGCGTAGACACGGAAACATTCAGTTCGGTATCCGCTTGGTCGACTTGCAATGTGAACAGTATAAAAAAGGAACAAAATGAATTGCATTTTCGGACACCTAATTCTGAACTTGAACACTCTATCTACTAAGCAGCTGCAAACTACTTAAGTTAACACATTATACACTACACAACCACTTTTTTTTTTTCTGGTTATTTCTTTCTCTCTCTTTATTTTTTTTTATTTATTTTTTTTTACTTGAACTGAGTGGAGGGGAAAAAAAAAAGGCTCTTTTATTCTTTTCCCTAAAAGCTCCACTTTCGCATCTTCTTCTACCAAGCAAACATATAATAAAAAAGGGGGAGGGATCACCCTCCTAATCAATAATCACAATGGAAGTCCACCCCATTATCCTGAAGTAATCATTAGCCGACCATGAAGTCACGCCCTCCCCTTGACAACACGAGAACGGAGGTGCAATTAGACCTATCCGGGCGGTCGATAAGAAGTTGGGGGTTCGATTTCACCCGGATTTTTGCTCTATTATTTATTTTAACAGGGGCGGCCCCAGTTGCTATGCTACCGGAGAAGCTGAGGGGTTTTCCCATAAAGGGAGGTTCGGGGATTTCGGGAAAAGAGGAATACAGAAGAATTCCTGGAAACAGGTTTTGATTTGGCATGAAAATCCTACTTGTGTCGTTTGAAAAATGGGAAAACATTCAATTCTCGTTGGAAATTGAGTTATATTTGACATTTTTATGATTATATGACTGTTTGGATATTTGGCTTTTCTTTGATAATTTGGTCATATTGAGGTTTGGTTATTTGATTTTTTTTAGTTGCTTGAATATTCAACTTTATACATTTATTTTATTATTATTATTATTTTCCATACATGAAGGATGGTGGAATAATCGGTTGTATAAAGCATTTAAAGATTTTTACAAAATGTGACTGTGTAAAACATAACTCAATTCTGAAGTGGTCAATCACAGAAAATTGCTCTATGGTTTTCAAAAATTAGTTTGTATTAATATTTACCCTCATTAGACCTATTTTGGCCTATGACTCTGAAACTTGGGCTTTGACAAAATCTGATGAGGCCCATTTGGATCTATTTGAGCGGAAAATTTGAAGGGCTACTCTTGGAGGTGTTCGGGAAAGAGATCGTTGAAGAAGACGGTACGACTCAGAAATATATAAATGAAGACTTTTAGATATTATAACATGCATTCAACTGGGCTGCTCATGTAGTTAGAATGAATGATTTAAACCCCGTCGTTTTGGCAAAGTTACAGGGACAGAGAGGAAGAGGACGACCCAGGTTGCGATGGACCAGGTATTAAGTTGGAATTATACCAAACGGACGTACACCGAGGTACCGCTGAATAAGCTTTACATGTAATCAAAACAGGGCGTTTATTGAGTTGTACTTAATCCAAAGCGGACGTATACCGAGGTATCACTGTATAAACTTCACATGTATACGAACAAAATATGTAATCTCGATACAAAAACCATTTCGATTCATAAAGTCTATCATAATTAAAAAGGAACAAAACAAATAAGGAAAGCATGCCCCACCCACGCCCTCTAAACTTCACTTCATAAGAGTTTGCATAAGTGTTTGGTCTTGGAGAACTTTAAAAAAGAAGAATTGCAAAAGTGCCAGTTTTTCATTTATCCCACACAATCACGTCACCTTGACGTAAGAGTCGGAGGTCTGGCATCGGATGAATTCAAGAGCAAACTCATCGCTGCAAATATGGTTAACTCGAATAAATAGAGCGAGTCCGGCGGCTTCCTTTCAGATTCGACTCAAAAGTAGTCTTGAACGAATCATAGAAAGAAGACGAGTTTCCTTTTCGCGAAATTATGAATGGCGTAGGTCTCTTGTCTTAAGAGATTTTCTTCTTCTTTTAAATAAATAAGTCGATATTAGTTATCTTAGACTTGTAGACTTCTTAGAAAAACAAAGTTTTCAAGTTAGAATAACTGAATTTAGGAATTAAAAAGCGTGGGATTCTAAGCAGTAGAATGGGATATGAATAATTTTCAATTTAATTATGCATCTTATTGTGTAATTTGGGAAAAAGAACAAAAGAAAATGGAATCAAGTTAATAATTTTTTTTTTTGAAACTGGGGTTCTGAAATTATTATTCTAGGGGTGTAGCAAAATTGCCCTATTTGACCAAAAATATTTTATATCCTTTTAGTATTACATATTAGATAATTTAATATTAGATATTTTTGTGCCTCATTGGTTCTACTACTACTATACCCTATTGCCCCTATACAGTTTGGGAAGGATGTGGGTGAAAAGCTTGATTGGATTCTGTGATTCTATAGGGTCCTATGAGACCGGGGCGTACCACTGCAAGAATTCATGGCACAGCCAGGACTCGAACCTGAAAAGCCTATGGTACCTAAGGCCACAAGTCTAGCCAATTGGCCATCCGGCACCTCTTAACAGTCATAGTAGATCGGGACCTACCTTTTAAAGTGGATTCCGAACCACTACAAACACCCGTGGCACCGCCGCGACTCGCACCGAAACCTGCGGCAAGCAGCGCTAGTCACTCAGCCAATCAGCCACTCTTTGGAGAACAATTTGGATGCTATAAAATAACTTTTATTTCGAATCAGATGTGTAAAAATTCTCGTTGCAGTATCCTTAGAAAAACACTACCTAAAGGAAGAGCTGTATAAATAAATAAATAAATAAGAGTGCTTCTCAGTGGAGAAGGGGGCCGAAAGAGCGCCCTCGAGAGGCGAGGAGGGCGCAGCACTGAAAACGTGGCTTATCTTTGTGATCTAGAAGTTTGCTCCCCCTCTATGCCAGATAGGGATCTCCTTGCTAATAGCTTCAGACCTCAGGAAAATGTTTCCACTCACAAGTGGATGCAGTAACGAATACACCAAATATTGGTGTGCATATTTAGCTATTTCAAAATGCTTTATTTGCAAACACGCAAAAAAGAAAAATTTGAGCTCTTTTATCAAGGAACGGACAACTAGCGAAGCTACTCAAGGCATTCTACTCTAGCTGAGATCTTCTTAATCAAGAGGAAATGCTTATATAAAAGCTTTCGAGAATAATTTCATAGCAAGTTGTTTTATGAAAAGAAATTATCCACACGTCATAGTTGTTTCTTTGTGAAAAGCGACACAAAATGTCAATAACGTTGCGAATTTCATGACCGAATACTAGATTTCAAAACCCAAGTAGTCTCTGCAACAGCACTGCAGGATGACAGATCATTTTATTCGTTAACACTGCATTTAAGAATCCCTCCCCGTTCACCTGCATGTTGATATATTACTTTCGCATGTATGGGGCATGATGGCCAATTAGTTAATTTAATTATATTAATTAATTATCTTCCAACTTATCACCCTGGTGCGAAAAGTTCCTAAAAAGCCCCAGAGCCATCTATGGCATCTCCTATGAAAAGTAGAGACACCATGGCTGTTATTCTGAGCAAGTACAAACGAACTCGGGTAATGTAGTGGACCATCGGTAGTAATGTAGTGGTCTATCCATCGCCACCTGGGTCGTCCTCTTCCTCTTGGTCCCTGTGGCTTTGCCAAAACGAGCCTTTTTACAGGGTTTAAATCATTCCTTCTAAATACATGAACAGCCCAGTTGAATCTATGGATCTTAATACATTTTACAATATCTGGGTCTTTATAGCATTTGTAAATGTCTGCGTCGTACCGTCTTCGCCAACAACCACTTTCCCTGGCACCTCCAAGAACAGCCCTTCAAATCTTCCGCTCCAATAGACCCAAATGGGCCTCATCAGATCTTGCCAAAATCCACGTTTCAGAGCCACAGACCAAAATAGGTCTCATAAGGGTTTTATGTATTACAAGAATTTAAATTTTCTGCTTATGAACTGTGATTGAAACAGATTTCTTAACCAAAAAAAAGCCTTATTGGCAGACACAATTCTGTTTTTATTTCAGGTAAGCTATTATTTCGACAATTCATTTCAGGTCCTAAGTATTTAAAATCAAGTATAGATTCAAAAATGTAATTACCTAAAAGGTAAATCTATTGAATGCTGACACAAATTATATTTATTAAATGAGTCATAACGATGTATTAATTATATTTATTAATAAATGAGTCGTAACACAAGTAAGCACCTCTTATTCGATTGCGGTACAGCATTCACAAAAACAATAGTTGATAAAATGAAATAAAGCACATTGCGCAATAGGAAGTGGAATCTCTTTTTTCCTCCACTATTGCAGGAAGCTGCCACCGATGCGTCAGTGCGTCGGAAAGTGAGCAGAGAGCGTCAGGAGGTGGTGCCCTATCGAATGTCTGAGCAATTTCCTACAACGAGGGCATTGAACAGTGTGAGGAAAAGAATTCTAGGGATTCCGATGCCTGGCCATTAACATCGAATAATTATATAAAGTTACTTAAATAGAAATCGCAGAATACATGTTGTTTTTATGAGGTTTCATGTATTTTGAAAAATCTCTCTTTTTCACCAAAATAATAATAATGATGATTTTCAAATCGCTTGCAAAAATATATTAAAATATTCTTCCTGCAAATATTCTGAAGAGGATAATTCTTCAAACGATTATTATTTCACTTTAACAGAAGTGTTCCATTTAACAATGTTCATCATCATCAGCCTCATGGTGGACTAAGGCCGTCTGCAGGTTGGCAGATTTCTAGACCAGGTGTGGCCAACCAGCGACCCGCCTTGGAATATTTTTTCCGGCCCGTAAGATGTATCACACTTTTACAAAATATATTTATATTATAACGGCCAAAGGAGTGAAAAAAGCTGCTTTTGAAAGCCGATTCATTAATTTACAGTTAAACATATACTACAAAATTTTTGAAATATGTTCATCTCCCTGTCATGTTATTAACAACGAGTCGACCGCAGAATAGACTTGGCCCAGACTTACAATGCAATATTGAATTAAAAACATGTTTGAAACATCAGAATCAAAAATAGATTCTTATAACACTTACGTCACCAAAAAGAAATTTTTCAATTTAAGAAATTTGGCACAAAAAGGGTAAGCGTTTTTGTTCGACTTACACCTGCAAATGTCCCTCCCCCCCTTCCCCCGAAAATGAAAACGTTCAAACATAACGGACACAACACCCATTAAGATGTGCAAACACTCAAATGGAGATGGCTGAGTGAAAGAGTGGAGAAACACATATAGCACTAGTCAACTAAATATTTTTGAATGATTTCATTTTTAGTGTTCTATATTTCTTTACAATGTTGTTTACATTTCTCTACAATTAATATCGTTATTATTATATTACCTGTGTTTAAATGTAAGAATAATAATAAATACAAAAATAATAACTCATTCTGTTTCAATTTTCACTCCAAAAAAAATGTTCAGGATGCTTTTTAAAGTGGCCCGCAAGATCATTTGGGTTGGCCACCCCTTAACTACGGCAAGGAATTTTGAGATATTAAAAATCACAGTTAAAAGAGTGACGCTTTCATCAATAAATCACACACAAGCTCAAAAAAACAATGATATAATTTAGGACTTTATGGATGACCCCTCACCCTCTTCCCATTCCTTTCATATCTGAAACTTAAACCACCTTCATTAACGACCGCAATATACAAAAAGCCTTTTTACCGAAACCATCTACGAACACCCCCTCCTCCTCTACTCGCGTGTCCATCCCTCCTCCACCCACACATCGTCCACCCCTCCCACAACAACGTAACTAATTCCATTCAATAACTCAGGTACAGAGAGAGCGGCAGCCGGAAAACCCCTCAACTCGGTCGATTCTATTTTTAGAACGGCCGGCAGACCATTCCCTCCCATGACCTTTTCCCGTCTCCGGGATGATTCCGAGAAAGGTCAGGAGGTAATTCTGGAGCGATGATCCGGGATATTTTCGGACGGGGCTTTATTTTTAGATGCGGCGGTTTATTTTTATGTCGTGGTCATTTTAATGACAGAGTGCTGTGGATCGAAAGAACATGCAGTTCGAATCTTTTATTTGCCCTTTCAGGATGGATTGAGTTGTTGGGAAATTTTCGAGTGCTGCTTTACTTAAAGGGAATGGTTTTATGCTTCAATGCAGAAGGAAAAGCAATGTTTAAAATAGCAATTCTAGACTTATTTATTTAGTTAGCTAATCACTATTATAATTTTGTATATAAAACTAATAATATGCAGGATATTTTTTTTTTTTTATTATTTGAATATGAAAATATATACAATATGTTGTTGTTCTAATGCAGCTGGCAATACGCGGACAGTTCATCTTTATGCTATCAGCAAGGGCTGCACCACTGTTATTTATTCAGCACTACTACGGACGCGAGTCACACGACCCCGCAAAGCTCTATGATCTTATGAGACTGGGGCCTACGGTTTTAAAGTGGATTCGAACCACTACAAACGTCCATGGCACCGCCAGGGATTCGACCCTAAAGTCTGTGATACCAACGGCCAGAGCGCTAGCCAATTAGCCATCAGGCCGCATTGTAGCCTCTCAGACCCCGCTGTCGATGGAGTTGACAATATGGATATAAAACTATGAGGCGTTAGCAGAGGATGTCCATTCTGCATTTGTACACGGTGCGATTGCAATTATTTGGGAGTTTTTAAATGCGCCCTGACATCCAAAAGTTTCAGAACCACTGTTCTAGCCTTGTTTGGACTTTGCATTTCTCCGCAAAGTGATCTATTTTGCGCACGCCTTTGTCGTATTCAGTTTGACGTCGATTCCGGAACACTCACAGACATCCTTACCACGGCCAGGATTCGAACGTGAAACCTGTGATACCAGCGAATTTTGGGAAGGCATTTGTTTCGGTTTCAAAGCGGGAAAAATGATCAACATTCTTTTTCCCTACCTCACAAGATCCATGACTCAGTTCGAAATTTTCTTTCCTTTTACTTTTGTTAAACCGCCATGCACCATTTCAAGAACGAGATGCCAAGCTTTGAGAAGTGATATTTTCACGCTTATAGATGGCTTTTTTTTTTTTCATTTGTGGTTCATTGCTAGGGATTTTCTAAAAATTTTCCCTTTTTTTCCACAAAAATCTCTTTTTCAAGAGAATTTCTGAATTTTTGTTCTGTGTGAGATGTATATACAATTAGAAATGTTCTGGGTAGGGGTCGACGAAATTCGGGTGTTTCCTGAATAAGTCAGAGTTGGCAAGCAGATATATAAAATATATATATATATATATATTCAGGGTGATTATAATAATAACATCAATAACATTTTGTTATAATATACAGGGTGATTATAATTAAAGTCCCACTTTCAAAACGCTGTAAAGAAAGAACCACTCGTCAAAATAACTTCAAAGTGGAACTGAAGATACTTGAAGAAGGGTTAATATTATTTTTAAATTTAAATATGCTTACACATTGATTCTGAAATACTTCGCAACATATCTTTAATATCATAAAGTCTCACCAAATGCAGAAGTACAATTTTATGAGCCATCGTCTGAAATCCTTTGGAGCAGAAAATCATAACGAAGATGCACAGAATCTTTTTTTCGCAAATGGCAAGTTGTATATGGGGTGAAAAGCAAATAAAATGTCTTACCTGAAAAGAATAAAGAAATGTGTTAAAAGTTTTAAATTAACAATCAATTTTTAATAACAAGATATAAAATTTTAAAATTATATATATCTTATACTGATGCATACATATATATATATATATATATATATGCTAGAAGAACTCGGCATTCGTTGTCCTGCCAAAAAAAAAAATGCGTTGTAGAAAACTACTTTCGCGAATCTATTCTCCATGTTCCGATATAGGTACGTACTCATTTTCATATATAGCGTTCGAACGGTCTATAAGATGAAATGCTGCAGCACCCTCTGGTGGCAAATCACACTAAAGTGGATGGCGCGAACCTAATTTCCACAATCGAATACATGTTATCACTCATTTTCATAGCGATGGGTTGAACTGTATAGAAGTGGATACAAAGCAGCGCCTCCTGGTGGCAACTTGCAACAAAGGAGACAGCATAGAAATATTCTCTATGTTTTGTCATACGCATACAAAAAGTTGCATCAGAAATTGTTCCAGCCGTCAAGGAGGAGTTCAGTGACAAGCAGAAAAGAAGAAACCGATTACAGCACCACCTACTGGGTACAATTTTGAATCTAAACCATCCAGGGGCTCACTCAAACAAACACGAAAAATTTCATCCAAATCGGTCGAGCCTTTAGGAGGAGTTCACCGACAAACACACGTACAGAAGAATCTGACTGCAGCGGCACCTACCAGGTCCCATTGTGAATCTAAACAAACCAGGGACCACTAAAAAAAACATAAAAAAATTCATCCAAATCGGTGCGGCCGTCTAGGAGGAGTTCAGTGACAAATACACATACAGAAGAATTATATCGATTTCAGCGCCACCTACCGGATCCGATTGTGAATCTAAACCATCCAGGGACCCACTGAAACACACACAAAATTTCATCCAAATTCTGTCTAGGAGGAGTTCAGCGACAAACACACGTACATAAGAATTATACCAATTTCAGCGCCATCTACCGAGTCCAATTGTGAATGTAAACACTCCAGAGACCCATTCAAACACACACACAAAATGTCAGAGGCCTGAATGGCCGAGTGGCTAGCGCTCGGTACCACAGGTTTCGGGTTCGAGTCCCGGCGGTGATATGGATCTTTGTAGTGGTTCGGAATCCACTTTAATCTGCAGGTTCCGGTCTGTTTAGCCTAAAGTGTGCACAAGATGACCGTACAGCGACTAACCAAACCAAACACAAAATTTAATCCAAATCTGTCCAGCAATTTAGGAGTTCAGTGACAAATACATGTACAGAAGAATTATATGTATAAAGATATATATATATATATATACTTTTGGTCTTTGGAAATTTGTTCCTTTGTACTTGCCCTTTGTACCCACCCTCGAGCGAGCTCATTACGACTATTTAAACAAAACATTTTTCGAAAACGTTTCTATAAATACCGCGTGGGCGACTGACGAGCGCTATTATTAGCAACAATACGCAAACAGGAATTAAGAAGCGCTCATTAGCAAGTGAACTGGCCAGCGAGATGGGGGAAAAAGAATCAGTGCTCCCTTTTTGCTCTAATTGCTCGCTCATTAGAGAAACAACAGTGGGAAGGGGGGACAAAGAGATACAAAATCCAATGTGGGTGGAAACTTCAAGGTTGTTTGTCATCAGTTCGGAAACAATTTTAAAGCGGATTATGTTTAAATAAATTGCTTGGGTTTCTATTTATAGCTGCTTTTGGTTTGAAATATGTGTTTTTATTTAGAAATTTAAATAGTATGGTTGAATAAAGTAACTTATACATTGTAGTTTTTCAGTGAATTCTCATTAGCTATTTTAAGTCATTAGTAAGTTTAACTATTATTTTTAATTAAGTTTGTTTAATAGTTCTAGAAATGAAAATATTTTTCGGTTAACCCCTTTTCTTCTGCAGGAGCACTACGCATGACTGTAACCATTGTTCCATCTACGCATTGCAAGGCGTGATAGCAAATTGGCTAGCACTCTGGTCGTTGGTAATACAGTCTTCAGGTTCGAATCGTTGCGGTGGTTTGGATGTTTGTGAATGGATTCCACGTTAAACTGTAGCTCCCTGTCTAATGATCCCAACTTCTGCATAAAATGACCATAGAGCGACAAACCAAACTAAAAGTTACACACTGCATGAGCGCCTCTTGTAGAGTTCAGAAGAAATCATCAGAAGCCATCGAGACTCTAACCCAAGAGGACGTAAGGCGAAAACAGACTCTGCCGTTAGTTACGAACTGTCATTCCGAGAGTTACAAGTGACATCCTTCCACTAATCTTTAAATGTGTCACATGTTGCATCTTTAATTGTGGTGTCGATGTAGGGGTTACGTGCTTGGAAATAAAGTTGAGTGTTCTGAAACAAGAACACCAAACCCAGATCCAGCTGCACAAATAAATGACGCGCACTACAATATTTAATTTTCTTTCGTGCATAAACCATGAACCCAATGTGGCAGTCATTTTAGAATCGGGGGGCACCCCTTCGTTAGGTCAACTTCGGTCAATAGTGCCACCACGGTTATCAAAATGAACATTTTCAAATATGGCGATACTTTTCCACTTTCACAAACACAACAAAAAACTTTCCTGTCGGCTTATTTATCTTTCGGGGCCTGATGGCCGAGTAGCTTGCGCACTGGTACTGACACGGTTTTGCCAGGGTGCCATGGATGGTAGGGCTTTCGAGTTCGACCCCGGTTGAGTCATGGATGTTTATGTAGTGGTTCGGAATCCACTTTAAGGCGTAGATCCCGGTCTCATAGGACCGTAGAGCGTCACAGAGCCCAGTCAGACTTCTTCTCACCCACATATTATAGTAGATGTCGTTTGTTTAGGTTTAGTAGATATCGTTACCACACTGTAAAGGGCAACTCAGCTCTAGGCACAGTGACGTGGTGTGGTGTTGTAGTGGTTCGGAAACAACTATAAACCATAGGTCCCGGTCTAACAGGGTTGAACACCGTTGAATGACAACCCAATACCGTAAAAGGAAACTTCTCGAAATCTGCTAGCAGGCAGACGGCCCCACCATGGGGCTGTTGAGCCATTGACGATTATCACCATGATCATTTATGGTTCCTAGGCCTGCCATTAGTCTTTCAACCAACTCATCAGGTTACGAACTTAGATTCCGTACTCCATTAGCACAGCTACATCAAGAGATAAAAATGCTGCTTGAAATTTCTTAATAATCAGTGTGATAATTATTGCTTAAGGGAAATATAATTCGGATAACAGAATCGTCGTCCTCTAAACAATTTAAAAAAAAACCACACCGTACATTGAATGACACCGTACGTCCTCAAAAAAATAATTCTTGTATGATTCATCATCACAATGACATTTACTTTTGAGTTCAGGTAAACAACCACGTCGACACCCCGACTGCAACCACCGCCTTTCTTCCAGGAAGAAGGGAAGTCTGTATCCAGGCAAACAACCCAGAAGAACGGGAGCAAACGATCCCTAGTCAAGGTCACGAGGTTGCAACACCATCCTGTTCCCCAAAGCCCAAGATGAGGAATTTCTTTGCAATCTTCTCCGAAGAAAAGAAGGCAAGAAAAAGCGTTTTCTCAGCAGGGCAACACTCACACGAGAAATGAAGAAAAAAAATAATAAATAAATAAAAAAATGAAAAGAAAATTATCGAGAACTGGAGGAAGGGAGTCAGACGAACGGCGTCGAGGGTAAAAATTCAAAAAGGGAGCTGCTTTTTTTTTTTTCCATCCAATTTTTCGTCTCGCTCTTTCAGGGAAAGGAAGGTGAATGTAGAGTTCAGCCGCAGAGCGAGAAAAGATCAAAATTCAATTTAGAAGGAGGAAGGGGAGATTTATATTCGGTTGACATTCAAATCTCTCAAGGTCATTCGACTTACAAGATATTTCAATATAAAAATGGATAATGAATACTGAAATCCTGCTATTAACGAGGATTTTAAACAAACTAAAAGACTCTGAATTCCTGTTGATCAGGGAATAATCCAATTTAATCCCGATTTTTTTTTTTTTCTAATGCAGCCATCAAATACATAGAATAAATAGCCACCGAGCTCTAGACACTCGTCCATCAGGCCCCAGCGTATATTAATTATATAATCATTTAATAAAAAATCAGCAATTGAGAATAATTATTCTTTGTTAACAAATTATTTTAACTATTAGAGACGTTAATTTTTTTCCATTATTCTTTTCTCAAATCTTTCGACGATTAAAAAAATTTTCTTCTACAATGATTATTGATAATTTTGTTGCTACGGGGTAGGGTTGTCACAGTGCAACCAACGCTCTACGATCCTATGAGACCGGGACCTACGGTTTAAAGTGAATTCGAACCACTCCAAACAGCGATGGCACCGCCGGGATTGGAACCCGAAAGACGTGGCAACGAGCTCCAGGGGCGCTACCCACTCGGCCATCAGGCCCTTATTTCATGCATTGTGTACCTCGGTATTATGATTTTCAATTTGGAAAGCGTTTGGGTTTTGTTTGCCGCTCTACGGTCATTTTGTGTACATTTTAGACTTATTAGACCGAGACCTACAGTTTAACGTGGACTCGAACCACCAACAACATACATCCATGCCAACGGCCAGAGCGCTAGCCAGTTGGCCATCAGGTCAGAACTTGGAAAAGGAATGTAGGAAAAAAATGTAAGAACAAATAATATAATTCACCGAGTTATTGAGCTTTTTTATGTAGAGCTCAATTCTGAAACGGCTTCAACAAATTATTGAATGCGATTCAATAACGCTGTTTAAAACTATTTTAACCAAACCAATATGTGGACGCAAAATATGAGCCATTCATTTACGACTCCCTATTGACTAGGGATTGCAATATCGGACCAAAAAGTTCAATACCGGTATTCGGTATTTTTTTAGTTCTTAATACCGGGATACCGGTTTTAATACCGATAGTAGAAATTTTACGAAAAGAAAAGAATACAGATATACACTGTTTTATTTGCCAGTTTTATTACTGAATGTAAATATCACAAAAAAATTGTAACTTATAAATTATAACAGTATATAAAGAATCACAAAAAAGTAAAGGACCATCTTATTTATTTAAAACACAAAAAGTGTCAATATCACTCTTCAGTCTGGGGTACTATTACAAATTTTTGAAATGTGATCTTAAAAACATAATGCATCCATTGTACTATCATTAAGCCTGGAACGTAATTTTGAGCAAAAATCATCAGCTGTCGAAAACGCTCTTTCAGCATCTACGCTTGTGGGTGGTACTGTTAGCAATGCGCGATATACTTTTTCCAAGTATTTACCTCTAAATCCCTCCTCTTCAAATAAATCTATTTCTCGTCTGATTGTTTTGGATATAGCTGATTTCTGTATTGTATTTTGGTTTGTTGAAATTTTGTTAGTTATCGCCCATTCTAATTTTTGTTCAAGAGAAAATTCCTTTTCACTATCGACATTAGCGTCATCATAATCTTCGATAACTGTACTGAATTCTTCTGAATGTGGATAGGTTTGTCGAGAATAGAATAAGAATTTCACAGTTAAGAATTCTAAATTTCTAGTAAATACCGAAAGAACGGTATTTAAAGTTGTGAATACCGGTATTACAAAATTGTATAAATGGCTCAAAATACCGGTATTCGGTATACCGGTATTGCAATCCCTACTATTGACGAATGAACGAATCATTAGAGAAACAATGGATATCCTCAGTACGACTTTGATGTGCGTTCAACAAGTCACTTCAAGCCAGTCGTCCGAGATCTCTTATCAGTGGCAGGTGTGAGTGACCAGACACAAAGGAGCGGTCACGTGGGCGACATTCGTCATGGAGAGGCGACAGGTGAGAGCAGGAGCGGCGAGACAAAGGATCCCTTCTCACTCATTCCACGCGCTCGTCACCTGATCCTCTCTGCACACTACAAAAATGTATCTTTTTTTTTTTTTCACTCAGCCATGTCACAGATCACGGTTAAAGAGACGCCACACTTCAATGCTTTATTTTTTTCCCTCGATAATAGAGCTTAAATTTTCACTTTCTATGCTTGCATTTTTTTTTTTTAATACAAAAGATTAAGAACTTAAAATAATACATTAAGAAGTTCAAACAACCATCAACCCAAACGAGGTTTGGTCTCGTATGTGGTTCTACCGTCATTTTATGCATACATTAGACCTGAACTTACAGTTTAACATGGATTCCGAACCGCTCACAAACATCCATGCCACCGCCAGGATTTCGAGCCTGAGGCGCTGGCCAATTACAGCCGAAGATGAAAACAACACAAGGTCTCTGGATCGAATCTCGCAGTTAAAGGTGAAAGAAACGTAACACTTCACTGTTTTCTTTCTTCCCCCTTGCTATATAAGATAAGTATTAATTTAAGCTCTATTAGAGCTTAACTTTTTTTTTTTTTTTGTAGCAAAGAACTTATAATAATAAATTAAGGAATTCAAATAACCATACACAAAAAAGAGAATAATGACATAGAGAAACTTTTTCCTTTTTATAACAATAAACAAAGACGAGACTTCTGATACTCTTAGAAGAAAATGTAATCCTCATACACAGGATGGACATACACAGTACGTAGGGTACCACGTATACTGTGTACGTCCATCCAAAATTTAAATCTGGGGTCTGATGGCTGAGTGTCTAGCGCGCTGTTGCTCTGTGCCACAGATTTAGTGTGCAAGACCCGTGAGTGCCATTGTTGTTTGTAGTGGTTCGAATCCACTTTAAGCCTAAAGTTCCGGTCTCCTACGATAGTAAGAGCGTCACTGGGCCTACTTATATCTACGGCTGCCAAGTCAGACTTATACCTACGGGTGCTCCATCCCAACAGAAGCTGCCCCCCTTTTCCTTTCAACCATGATACCACACGGGTTCGTGGTCTCGGTCTAGATGTGGGATTAATATCAACAACAACACACCTGTTTATTGAGTACTGTTATTTCCATAGGATATACGTTTTCCTGGCGGTACCATAGATGTTTGTTGGTTCGGAAACCACTTTAAATTGCAGGTCTCGATCTAATACAATCGTAGATCGTTGTGATATTCGCGTCCGTCGCCTATCTCCAAGATACATGCACCCCCTGGCTAGTGGTAAGTGAGTAACGTCGGTGCAGCCATTGCTAATGGCATAAAGATAACTGTCTAAGCTGCATTAATGCAAGCAATATAAAAAAAAAGTTTCTTTAAGCTAATTCCTACCTTTTTCACACTCTTTACAAATAATTTTCATTCATTTTTTAAGTTTATCGTGCGCCCTCTATTGGTCGATATATGCAACTTAAATGTACAAAAAAACTAAAATTAATGAATTAAATTTAATTAAAGTATTAATATTTGAAAAAAACTGCATTAACATCCAGTGTCCTCCACTGCAAGTTCAAAAAAATGTTTTTGAACTTGAGTGGATGAATAAAAAGTATTCTATAAACGATTGAACATTGGAACAAGATATATATAGGGAGAGTGTGAGCTAATAGAAGGAATTTAAAAAAGACGATGCAATAAATCATCTCGTTCTCGGAATAATGGTCGGTGACGAAGCAGAACCGAAGCCGGGACGAATGAAAGGGAACGAAACCGCTACAAAGAAACAAAAGCGAGTGCAATTATGACATGACGACATGATGAGTGAGAGACGACGTTCAATGCCACGGAATAGATGAAAGGGTGGAGGGGGGTGGACAGAAAGGGTGTGAGAGCAAACAAGGAAAACGGTGTTCATTCAGTTTGGTCACCTCATGATGATGGGTTGCTTTGGATCTGTCACAACACGCAAAAGCCACAAAAGAACAGACGATCATAATAAGAAGACGGAAAGGGAATATTAATAGAGATGGCAACACACCGCCATTCATGGGATTTAAACTGAGAGATCTGGTTGCCAGATGTTGATTAAGAATGACAGACGATTTTTCCTTTTATTTCTTCTGGCTCTTCTGAAAGGAGAAATAATGTAGTGTAACGAATAAAGAAAGTGTGTGATACATTTTAAAATGGTTTTATTTTACATGAGGGAAATAATGGTGACGTCGAATGAAGGCTTTTAAGATAAGATAAAAATTAAAATTAAAGAGTAAATTCTTGTCATCAGAATGATACCGAATGAGTCAGTCAGTTTTTGAAACTAATTACAGAGGGAATAATAATGCAGTCGGCAACAAATTGTCTGCGACAGGGTTGAAAAAAAAAGGATGATTAAAAATGGTAGACGGATTTTTTTTTTTTTTTTTCCGTTTCTTTTATTTTTATTTATTTATTTTATTTTATTTTTTAAAGATAAATAGTTTGGAATAACAATAAATAGTTCGGTTAAAACACACACACATTTAAAAAATAGCTATGATATTGCAATTTCTGTTTAGGTTTTTATTGTTAAAAACAGCAGCAAGATTTGTCGATACTTGAGTTTTTACCCAAGATTTTCCGTTTTTTATATCAAGTTTTGGGGGTCTTTGTTTTTATTTCGATAACTACAAAAATTGTTGGGGTTTTTTAAATGCTATTGAAGAAATATATATGGGTAACAAAATAGTTTCACTAAACTCTATCTACTACTACTACACCATACCACAACACACCATTGTGTCTAAAAAGCTAAGTTGCCCTTTACAGTTTGGGAATGGTGTGGATGAAAAGAGGTCTGTTTGGGCTCTGTGACGTTCAACGGTCATATAGAGACCAGGACCTAAGACTTAAAGTGGATTCAGAACTCCTACAAATGTCTATGCACCGCCGGGAATCGAACCCGAAACCTGTGGTACCGAGCGCCAGCTCGCCACTCGGCCATCAGGTCCCAACTAAAACACTGTTACAATTTCTACAATAATGTCAATTTGATGCGTGATTCCAATTAATTAATATGGCAACACTGATCTAATAGCCAAATGTTGATAAAATGACTGGCGATTTTTATTTTTTTCTTCTCCCCCCCTCTCTCCGAAAGGAAAAAATGTAGTGAAATAAATAAGGAAAGTTTCTTTTTAGTGTATGATACATTTTAAAATAGTTTTTTTACGAAGGAAGTAATTGTAACGTCCGAATGAAGGCTTTTAGGATAAGATAAAAATAACAAATAAATAAATAAAAAGTATGTTATTGTCATCATAATAATACAGCATTAGCAGTTAGTTTGTGAAACTAAATATAGAGGGAATAATAATGCAGACGGCAGCAAATTGAATGCGTCTATTCATACGAGATACAGGGTTGCACAAAAGGATGATTAAAAATGACAGACGATTTTTTCCCTTTTTTTTTTTTTAAAAAAAAAAAAGAAAATAGTTTGGAATAAAGATAAATGGTTTCGTAAAAAAAAAAACACACATAAACAGAAATTACAATAGTATAGCTGTTTTTAAAAAATTTTATTGTTAAAAACAGCAACAAGGTTTGTCAATGCTTGGGTTTTTATCCAAGATCTTCCGTTTTTTATTTCAAGTTTTTGGGGTCTTTATTGGGTCTGTTTAGCCCAAAGTGTATACAAAATGACCGTAGAGCGACAAACCAAACAAAATCTCACCCACATCATTCCCAGACTGTATAGGGCAACTCAACTCTAGACGATGTGATGTGGTGTGGTGTAGTAGTATTTAGTAAGAAACATTTGTTATTTATAACATCTAATTTTATCATATATGAGAAAAACCTATCGAATAAACTAAAATACACAACTATTTTCAAAATAAAATATAAAATAAATATACAAATATAAAATATACACATTATTTCTATATTTAATACAATCAATAAAAAGATAAAAACGCACGACATCTTCTTTTTAAAGATGGCTGAAAAGGTAAAAGTTTTAGAACCCTCTTTCAATATATTTAAATTCTATCAAAGGAACTACTGCGCAGAAAAGTAGTGCTTCCTGTTATAAAATTTTAGGGCAAACTTATTTTCCTCAGATATAATTCGCTGAAATATGACCAAAACATAAAAAAAAAAAACAACGTATAATCAATAAAAGAAGTAAATGACTATCCTAAGAGCAAATTGCGTCTGAAACATATTTTTATTGGTTTTCCCTAACTGTGACTGTTGACCTAGAATTTAAATCTGACGTTATCGAACATTCGTGGGTAGGTTGTACGAAGCAGCCCACAACAAACGATTTCTTGGAAGCAGCAGAATAAACAAACAAACAAAAATCAATTTTTGAAGGAAAAACTGCGAAGATCAACCACTTCGAAGTCGAAAATAAAAAAGCATATTTAACATCGTTTTCCAGATGTGAAATTCTCAAAGTATAGCTTGTTTCTTGAATACTTAAAAAACTCAGTTGACTAAGGTTTACGATTTATAAATCGACATCGCAAGGATTTCATTTTCTTTAAGAAATCCCTTCCCCATCTTTGTAAAATAAAACATAAATGTGGCTTACAAAGAATTTGCATATAAAGATAACAAATGAAATAAAGATCTTCGCTGGTCAGGAATTTATTTATTTATATTCTAAGATGAATTTTCTCAAATTACCAAACGGATTTAATTTAGTAATATTTTCTGATACTAAATTAAATATTAGAATGACATAATGACATATAATATATTTTAGAGCCCGTGGCTCATTGGCAACGTGCGGCATACGTGTAGGCAATAGGGCTGAGATTGAATCCTTAGGCGGCATTGGCGTAGACCAGGGATGGCCAACCCGCGGTCCGCCTTGAACATTTTACCGGCCGTGAAGTTTATCCCACTTTTACGAAATATATTTATTTCAAAATGCCCAAAGTAGTGAAAAACAATGTATTCAAAAAGTGCATTATCTATTCAAAACTGCCGAAATTAGTTGCCTAATTTAGAGTTAGACAAATACAACAAAATTTTTGAAATACATTTATCTCTCTTTTATGTTGACATTAAGTCGGCTTCAGAATAATTCCAAATGGAACTGATTGACTTACAATGCAATATTGAATTAAAACACATTTTTTTAAACATTTGAATCAAAAATAGATTTTTATAACACTTACATCACAAAAAGAATTTTTCCAATTTGTGAATTCTAGCACAAAAAGTTGTTAGCGCGTCGGGTGTAACTGACACGTTCGAATCAATTTTTTTCCCCGAATATGAACTCGACCAAACACGCTCAAACATGACGGACGCAACACCCATTACGATGCGCCAATACCCAAATGGTGATCGGTTTTGCAGAAGCTAAGTGAAAGAGTGGAGAAACCAATATCGCACTACTAAAAATAAAAATTCTTTAATGGTTTCATTTCTTTTAGTTCGTTTACATTAATATATTTTCATATTTCATTTTGAGTGCTCTACAGTTCTTTATAATGTGCGTTTAACATTATTATTATTATTATGTTATCTATGCTGACATGTAAGAATAATAGTGAACACAATAATAATCACTCATTATGTTTCGCTCAAAAAAATGTCTATGGTGGGTCTGAATCTAATAGGGGGATCTATAATTGTAATATGCGGCCCGCGGAGTGAGGATGCATTTCCAAAGTGGCCTGCAAGATCCTATGGGTTGGCCACCCCTGAAATAATGTGTTATATTTCAAAAAATATGCATTTGATCTCATAAAAAAAGTGTCTGAAACAGCAGGTAAAAAACAATTTTTGAAGAGAAAACAAAAAGGATATCACACACACACAAAACACAAAAAAAAAACTCAAAATAATATTGCAGCTGAGCAAAGTAAGAGCGATCTGTCAAGCTCACTCCACAAGGAACATCCGTCTGTACTTTCCCTCGTTTCAAGTTCAGCAGCAACCTCTGCGGTTGAAGTCTCGCGTGATCATTAACACGTTCTTTTCTTTTTACCTCCTTTCCTCCCACAAAAACCAAAGATAACATTTCTGTCTCTCCATTGAATGGTGTGGCACGCATGCAGGTAGATGCACCTGATCTAGCGCATATATACAGCATACTGCATGATATACAGCGGCGCCTCGGGTATACGTCCGTTTTGAAATAAGTCCAACCTGATATACGTCCCTATCAAGACGCAAACAGTTTTGTTTGGTGTGTGACATTTATTTCGAATACGACGAATACGAAAACTTTGTCAATCGGATGGATATCGCAGGCTGGACAAACCGTACACAGCAGTGTCTGGAATGACCACACGATGTCACATTACAGAGGTTGGTTTGGTTTGTCGCTCTACAGTCATTTTGTGCACACTTTGGGCTAAACAGACCGGGACCTACAGTTGAACGTGGATTCAGAACCACTGACAAACATCCATGAAAGGATTCGAACCTGAAGCCTTACTCACTTAGCACTACCCATGGGGTGCGTGCACACTAACCCTGCGGACACGGAGTAACAATATCCTCGCAACGTTCTACGATCCCTGTTATACCGGGAGCTACAATTTACAGTGGAATCGGAACAACTACAAAGATCCATGGCACCGCCGGGACTCAGAATCGAGCCCAAAACCTGCCGTATTGAGGGCCAGAACGCTTGCCACTTGGCCATCAGGCCCCAGAAAAAAAGAGAAAAATAAATTTGGTGAACTTCCATGTATGTTCGTATTTCACAAAATTTCTTTTGTATTTAAATTTTGGACGTGTACAAAATAATAAGCAAATACTCAAATTATTTTACACAGCCCCCCATCCGTGTAAAATATAACATGCCAATAACAAGAGGGTTTTTTTTTTTTTTTCTCCTTGAAAACGGATTAATCATTTCGCCGTTATTCTTTAAGGAAGCAGTGTGGTATAGTATGTCCATGGATTAAGGGCGTCCACCAGAAGTACCGTTGTATTTCATTTCACTGGAAAGTATCCCATGGGATATTCGTACAAAAGTATGCTAATAAAAGCATGTGGGTTGGTAAATACAAGAATTGTAGGCAAATGAAGCGGAAGTTCTTCAACATTCATTCAACTTGCAAAAAAAGAGCTTCCACCGGAGGAGGGGCAGGTGTCGTGGAACGTGGGAAGAGGAAGCGAGGTGGACAGATGGGTCCCTCAAGGTTGACAGGAAGATCTGGAGCAGGTGGGGAATGATGCAAAGAAACTGGTTTAATAAACACTTTCGTCCAGGAGATTTGGGATCATTTTATGATTCGATTATGATACCATTCCGAATAATCTGCTAAAATATTACATCAAAGGATTCACCTCAAAGAGGTACGTATGCACATCAATGGAGGGGTTGAAATCGCTGGTACAGTGCGAATAGCAAAATAGAAAAGCAATTAGTAAAATTTATTTATTTTATAAATGCCGGGACCTGACGGCCAAGTGGCTAGCGCTCTGGCACTAGGTACCAAAGGTTTCCGGTTCTGAGTCCCGAAGATGCCGTGGATATTTGTAGTGGTTCGGAATCAACTTAAAACCGCAGGTCCCGATCTAACAGGGTCGTACAGCGTTGTGGGCGGTAGTCTATCTTCGAGTTACTCGTGCCCCTAAGATGTTAAATGAGTGACGTCGTGCTACCCCCCTTGCTCATGACATAGATATTAATTGTCTCAGTATTGCCAGCTGCATTAGAATAACATTTTACAAATGCCGTACATTGGCGCCTAAGCCATTAGTTCAAGTCTCTCCAGTACTTTTTTGGACCATGTCCTCGCACCGAGAAAGTGCATTGCAATTATTTAAATGTTCAAAAGTCATAAGCCGACTAGAGTCACACAAAAACACAGTTTGGGGGATCCACCACTCCAATTCCGTAGAGGTGGTCACGTAAACAGTCTAACCAGTCAAACGTCTAAATAGTGTCACCAATGGCTATCTTGGAAAACTGGAAATAATTATTTCTTCTCCCAGATTATCCAATTTTGGGGCCTGAATGTCCGAGTGTCTCGCGCTCTGGCTCACGGTGACATGGGTTTTCGGTTCGCGTCCCGGCGGTGCCCTGGAAGTTTGTAGTGGTTTGGAATCCTGTCTAAACCGTAGGTCCGGTCAATATCAACGTTGTGGGGTCGTGTGACTCACGTCCGTAACCTATCTTCAAGCTGCACGTGCCCCTGTGTAGTGCAAAATGAGTAACAGTGTTCGTTGGTGCAGTTCGCTTTGGGCGCTCACAGGTCATGGTCCATACGACCTAGTCCTAAGGCGCAATCGAAAAGAAGAAAAAAAAAAAGGAAAAGAATTCATTTCTTATTTATAGCGTTGAATCATATCTTGTCACTCTACGGTCGGCTGTGTACACGAGGACTAAACAAACCAACAGTGCATTTCACACATATCCATGCCACTGCTAGGATTTGAACCCAAACCCTATGGTACCAAAGCCAGATCGCTAGCCACATGGCCACGAGAAGCTGGCTGGAGGACATAGAAGTGCATCAGTCAGTTTAGGACTTGTTCCAGCAGCAGAAAGATGATTTTGCCAAAGGAGTCTATTCAACCTGCAGCAGTGGGTATCTTTTTAAATCTTAATCTTTTTTTTTCTTTTTTTATTTCCATTTATATATATATTTTTTTTTTAAAGTAAAAACGGAAAAGATCGCAAGAACATCTCTCTGAACAAATGAATCAGAAAACATGCATCCCAGGAATCGCTTGAGACCCAACGCCAGGGAAACCAATTTAAAAAATGAATAGTTTTACACTTCGTCAATCATTGTGCAATTCGAAACAACATAATGAAACTCTGCTCGTAAAAAGCCCTTTTCAAGAACTGACATCGAGCAGAAAAATGTCAACGCGGCAGCAAAGGTTGCTTCTCGGAACTGAGGCAGGAAGAGACATCGTGGCAGTGCACTATGCGGAAACGCTACCAGAGGCATCATTTATCGAAACTCGGGACATTTATGATGAGGAAAGACGACAGCAGGCTCTTGTTAGCGTGCGCGGTCAGTGGTTCCGCGGTGGGTTGTAAACATGCAACTCATTTCGTGCACCAGATGGGTTTGGCGTACTCTTATTTATTTTGCAATGCAATTTCTTTATGAAATTTATTACAGTGCTACAGATTGCTAATTCAAGTTATAACAAAAGATAGTTTTAAAATGGATCTTGATGGCTGAGTGGCTAGCGCTCGGTGCCACAGGTTTTAGGTTCGTGAACCAGCGGTGCCATGGATGTTTGAGTGGTTCGGAATCCACTTTAAAAACCATAGGTTCCGATCTAACAGGATCGTAGAGCGTTGCGGAAGTAGTGTTACTCCGCGTCCGTAGCTTTTTGCGGCGTGATGGTCAATTGGCAAGCACTCTAGTCTTTGCACCCACAAGCTTTAGACTCGAATCCTGGCGGTGGCATGGATGTTTGTGAGGGGTTCGGAATCCACGTTTAAACTGTAAGTCCGGTTTAATTAGCCTAAGGTGTGCATAAAATGATCGTAGAGTTACAAACTAAATTCAACACTATTTTATAAGAATCTTTAAAAGTAACTGGTTAATTAGCTATTCAGACAAATAGCAAGTCCCATTCAGATTTGTTCAGGTTTTGTGACACAACTAAGTATAGAACATATCCATTTAGACTGCCTTTTGAGAATTCATTCCCACGATAAAAGAAAAACAAAAATTTAAAATAGATACAAATCTTAACCATAGGGTGGCTTAAAACAAAGACAAATCATAGCCATAGGTCTTAAGTAAAAAATAAAAGCGCTTTAAGAATGAGAGTTTTGTTGGCTGAAAATTCACCCAACAAAATAGCACGTTTCTTCGTATTTCAAAAATAAAATAAATAAATTATTTACTAGAAAAAGATGAAAGAAAATAAAAAACTCGTTGTTGAAATGACTAAGTCCTGTTTAATTTCTGACCATATTAAATGTTATTCGCACTAGAGCGAAGAATATCTTCTCATACATTTTCAAAGGATACTAGAAACATAAAAAACGAAGAAGTAAAGATCCTTACAGCAAAAGAAGCAATCCTCGGCATCGGACATCCGGACAGGTCCGAAATTGAGTGTTTTGCCCGGATTCAGCCGGAATTGCTAACAGCACGGAATACTTAAATACTCTACCAAGTGGGAAGAAAAAAAACTATAAGTTTATCCGCTGTATCATTTCCCTCTCAGGTTTAATATGTATTATTTTTTTTTTTTTTTTTTTTTTTTACATTTATTTAACAACTTGAATTTAAATTTTTTTTTTTTTTTCGGGGGAAGGGAGGGGGAATTTTGGAAATATTTTTTAAAAAATGAATTTATATTTAAGAAGACATGCATGTTACCATTTGGAATATATTTAAAGCGAAAAAAAAAAACATTCTTCTTATGAAAACAATATAATTTGAACAAGAAATATTATAATAAATTAGTAAATAGTTGTTGTTCGGAATCCACTTTAAACAATATGTCCCGGTCTAATATGGCTGTTTGGATGCCGTAGGGCTGACAACGTGGCCCTGTAAAAAGAAAAAAAAAAAAATCTCTCTCCAAATCTGCCATTAGGCAGACGGCCTTGACCACCATGAGGCTGTTGCGCCATTGATGATGATGACGATATATATTTGTATGAGCATTAAAATAAATATTCGCCCATATTATAAAAATAGATCGATATTATTGCACATATCGATCGATACTGCACTTATCGATCCATATTATTGCAATATATTTAACACTTTCAAGGTTATAGAGATTTCAAATTTGTATTTCATCGAGCTAGGTTGCAGATACTTAATGTAGTAAGATGGAAGGATGAATACTTCATGGCAAAATTAATTACGTGCCCTGAAATGATATATTAAACTAATTTTTCAAAGAAAAAAACAAGAAAAGTTTGGTTTTTGTCGCTCTATGGTCATCTTGTGCACACGAGGGCAAAACAGAGCGGAACCTACAGTTTAACATGGGTTCCGAACCACCAACAAACACCACTGCCACCGCCAGTATTCGAACCTGGAGCCTGTGGTACCAAAGGCCACAGCGCTAGCCACTTGGCCATCAAGCCGCTGCAAGTGCGACACAGACAGCCTCTTACGGAAGAAACGATGACGTGGAATTTAGACGATGACATGGACGATAGCTTACAGACACTTAATATAGTAAAGATATAGCAAGGATGTGTATACTGGATGATAAAAATGAATTATGTGCCCTAAAATGAAATATTAAATTGATTTTGCAAAAAAAACAACTCTTTAAAAGTCGGCAGAGACGGCCTCTTACGGAAGAAAGGATGACGTGGAACATATTCGTGCAAAAAGCTCCACCGAATCGTGCCAAACCCACCAGAAACCCCGTCATTTTCCTCCTCATGACTCCAGCACGAGATCCGCTTCACAACGCCTTAATAACTGGGATTTTAAGGATCGCTATTAAACAGCGGCCTTTCCCAATCAAAGCACATGCAGGTTAAGAAGGTCTTAAATGAAACAAGAATATTCATTTCGAAATGAAACGAAAAAACAATTTTCTTTCTTTAATTTATGGAGCGTTAAAAGTCACTTTTCATGCAAATGATTTTTTGCCAGTCGCATTCACAGCTCTCTATTCCAAGTATTCTAGTGCGATTTTTATGAAAACCTAAGATTTGGTTGGTAAAAGTCCAAAGATCTTTGAGGAAAAATAGTATTTTAAAAATTATTAAATATTTACTTAACTTTTAATACATATTATTTAAATATTTCTCATTTTTTTAGCACCCTCCAAATTTCTTTTTATGTCTCATAGGATTATGTTTGATTAATATGGAATTTTAAGAATCCCCTCTACAGCACATACTGCAACTGATGTCTCCTCTGCCAGGCGGTGGCATGGATGTTCGTGAGGGGTTCGGTATCCACGTTGAAATGTAGGTTCCGGTCAAATGAGCACAAAGTGTGCACTAAAAGACCGTACAGTGACAAATCAAACCAAATCGAACCTCTTCTAGACATTATCCTTCAATTACGTTGCTGTAACAGCCATTCCAACTTTGAAGCACTGTGCATACATTTACATATCTTTGTCAGTGTATTTTGATTACTCATCATCATCATCATCAATAGCACGACAGTCCACAGTGGACAAGGCCTTCCTTTGAAGAAATTTCCATGCATTCCACTGGATGAAAAGGGTACCCCAATTAAGCAAAATCCTTCTCAACTGTGTCTATCCATCGCAACCTGTGTCGTCCTCTTCCTCTCTGTCCCCTATCACAGGCTTCAGGTTCGAATCCTGGCGGTGGCATGGATGTTTGTGAAAGGTTCGGAATCCACGTTAAACTGTAGGTCCCGGTCTGTTTAGCTCTCGTGTGTGCACAAAGATGACCGTAGAGCGACAAACCAAAACCCTCATTGTCCCTGTGGCTATTACAAGGTTTCAATCATTTATTCTAAATACCCGAGCAGCCCAGTTTAATCTATTGATCTTAATACAGTTTATAATATTTGAGTCTTTATAGCGTTTATATTCAAAACTGAACTGCCGAAATGATGAGGTAACTTTGATTTTAAAATAATATTCTTGGGAATATAGGACAGATAGTGCCTGTTTTATGGATGAGTTGACAGTTAGGAGTTCGTAGAATAATGAAATTATATTCTGCGAACTCATGATGAGTAGAGGAACAAAAACCTCGCAAACAAATAAATAAATAAAAATATAATAAATAATATAGATCATAAATATTTTTGAATGATTTCATTTTTTTTTATTTCGTTTATATTTATATTTCAATTTCAGTGTTCTACATTTCTTTACAATGTGAATTTAGTATTTTTATCATTATATTATCTATGCTCACATGTTAAGAATAAGAGTAAAAACAAAAATACTAACTCATTCTGTTTCAATTTTACACTCCACAAAAATGTCTACGGTGGGTCACAATCTAATAGGGGATCTAAAATTTTATAGCCGCCCCGCGGTGCCCGTATGGACTCATGGTTGAAGGGGAAGGAAGCAGTTTCTGTTGTGAAGGAGCATCCGTAGGTAGAAGTCTGATTTTTACTCCGTGATGCTCTACAGTCATATGAGACCGGCACCTACGGTTTAAAGTGGATTCGAACCACTCCAAACATCCATAGCACCGCCGGGACACGAACCGAGAGCCAGAGCACTAGCCACATTCAGGCCCAGTTAATATTTAAACAATAGAAGCGCATTTTCCCCCTTAATTCATTGCTAATTAGAAGATAAAAAGTGGCTATTAATCGCCCGTTAGCATCGTGTTAAAAGCCGTCAACTGCGTCAACGCAGGCCGAGAATTACAAAGGCATTAACAGAAGCATTCCCTGGTGCAACAGTAGTAAATGTTAGCACTTCTTAATCGACTTATCTTTTTTTTTTATTTGCCATGTGATAAATATCCGTGCTTTGAAATAAATTAGCCCGCAGATAAATTTCTGGTGTTGAAAAACAAATAAAACTGCTACATGTAAAAAGTGAATTCCACTTACAGAAAGAAAGAAAAAAAATTCTTATTTACAGATTTCATTCAAGTTATTCTTTTTCTTATTTTAATATAAAAAAAAAAAAAAAAAACGTTTTTATACATAATGTTTCGAAGAACTCTTTTCCCATTTTTATTTTCTTTAGACAAATATTAAAAAAGCAACGTCAACACTTAATTAAAATTTAAAAAAAGAGACAATTAAAGATGAATTTTAAATAGAATACAAAAAACATGGATACACATTAAAAATGTATTTTTAAATGTATTATATAATTATGTATTTTTATTATTATGTATTATGCGTATATATTATATATGTGTGTTATGTGTGCGTATTATTATGTATTTTTATGTTTATGTATTTATTTATTCTCTAATCTAACTAAAGATTGAAGATTAATCTTAACGAAGGAAGATTCCAGAAACAATTTTATCACTTACTTTTAAATGTTATTATTTTTTTTTTTTTAATTTAAATATACATACACATTAATCCTGAAATACTTCGAGACAGATCTCTAAAAAAAACCTTTTTACCATAAAGTCTCACCAAATGCAGAAGTGCCATTTTATGAGCCATCGTCTGAAATTCCTTCGGGCAGCCAATCATAATGAAGATGCACAAAATCGTTTTCGCAAATGGCAATCCGTATATGAGATGCAAAGCAAATAAAATGTCTTACCTGAAAAGAATAAAGAAACGTGTTAAAAGTTTTAAAACAGCAATTAATTTTCAATAACAAGAAATGAGATTTTAAAACTTTAATATACAGAGTAATTATCATTAAAGTCCCACATTCAAAATTATGTTAAAAAAAGAACCCCTCGTCGCAATGGGTTCACATTTGAACTGAAGATACCTGAAGAAGGGGAAACGGTACGGCATCCAAAAAGTTTCAAATTGTATTAATAGATGGCGTTTCGGTTTTGAAGGAAAAATGACTTTCAAGTCATTAAACTGTTGTGACACTGTGAATGGAAAGCCGCTCCAGCGATTTTCCCAATGGCATGGGAAAAATCGCTGGAATTTTTTTTTTTTTTTTTTTCATTCCATACCGTTCATACCGTTTGATGCCATACCTTTTTGATGCCCCCCTTTTCAAGTATCTCCCGTTCAAATGAGAACTCATTGTGACGAGGGGTTCTTTTTTGACAGCATTTTGAAAGTGGGACTTTTCATTATGATAACCCAGTATTTATTATGTTTTTTATGTGATAAAAGATATATTATAAATATTTTGTAGTTTTAAAACAAAAAAATAATAAATTACGTGATAAAAAATGATAAAAAGTTTGTTTCCGTTTACATTTTTATTTTTCTCACGATAAAGAGCACATGTCACTTTACATGGCGCGCGCATATCACCAGAAATCAAGGAATCGCAAGCATTGTGCTTATCGCGAGTTTCATGAGCAATTAGTAATAGCGGAGCTTAATCGCCGGATTGCATTATCACCAGAAATGGATTAGAATTCGACGCTCATTCTGCCGCTTGTGTGTTTTTCTCTAGTGACGAATCTGATTTCGCACCTGCTCACATACAAACCAGCGCAGTTTCTCAGAGTAACGAAGATTAAATACGTAGTAAGAAAACAAATAATTAATAAATGGCACATATCTACTGTTACGAATGAAATTAAAAAATCAAAATAAAAACATCTTTGTATAATTTTTTTTTTTTTTACTACTTTAATATTTCCTGATTTTTAAAAAAATTTTTAGACACTTTGAAAATTTATTTTATTACTTAATATTTCCTAATTAAATTTTTTTTAAACACTTTTGAAATATTTTTAATACTCTATATTTGCTGATTTTATTTATTTTTTTAGACGCTTGTGAAATTTTTTTTTTACTACTCTATATTTCTTGATTTTTTTTTTTTTAATGCGAATTTTAGAGTCATTTTACCTGGTTGCTTTAATTGGATATGGTTTTTGATAATTACGGAACATGTCCCTAATTTTTTATTATAAGAGAAACCTTTTTTTACATGACTTGTTTTAAATGTTTTCGGCGGAACGCATGCATAAAAAATAATATTAATAATAATAATAATAATAAATAAATTTAAATTTAAAAAAACACATGCCTTTTAATAATTTTACAAAATTACCAAAAAAAAAATTGCAATATTCAATAAAAAAACAATAAAATACATTTCACATTTAAAAGTAGTTTTTGACTCCATCTAAATTTTTAAATCAACTTTTTTGAAACCTTAAGTGGAATTTATAAAAAAAAATATCGTTGGCCACAAAATGATCTATTAAATAAGTAAGTACAGGGTGATTATAATTAAAATCCCCCTTTCAAAATGCTGTCATAAAAAGAACCCCTCGTCACAATGAATTCAGATTCGAACTGAAGATACTTGAAGAAAGGGAGAAACGGTGCGGCATCAGAAAAAGTTTCACCGAATTTTCCCATCCAATGTGATATGAACTTGCTGTGGTGGAGGGGATTTCCACTAACAGTGTCCCATTGGAACTTTTCCTTCGGATACCGTACCGTCTTCTCCTTCTTCAAGTATATTCAGTTCAAATGTGAACTCATTGTGACGAGGGTTTTTTTTTTTTTTTTTTTTTTTTTTTTTTTTTTGACAGCATTTTGAAAGGGGGACTTTTAATTATAATCATCCTGTATATAAAATAAAATAGTGTAATGTTCGTCGTTTGTTTGTGCAGCTGGATCTGGGTGTTTTGGGTTGAGACACAGGTTTGAGAATACACAGCTTTATTTATAAGCAGGTAAACACAACATAAACACCGCAACTAAAGATAGACACTATTTAATACACACTACATGTGTAATATGTTAAGGTTAAGGTACTACACGTGTTATATGTTTAATACACACTACATGTAAAGACATCTAACTAAAGATTCGTGGAAGGATTCCACTTCAAAGCTGTAAATTATCTTATTGTCTCTCGGAATGTGAGATTGTAACTAATGGCAGCGCTGGTTGCGCCGTACATCTTCTCGGGTGAGAGTCTCGATGCCAACTGACGATTTCTCCTGAACACCGCAATGCGTAGTGGAGGAAACAGAGTTGTGTAAGTGGAAGCACGGTTACAATTCCCAATCAATGACGCAAGAAACTGGCACCATGCACCATGCATTTAGTTTCAGCATGGCAACCAATTACTGTGGTTTGGTTTGTCGCTCTACGATCATTTGCGCACACTTTGGGCTCATTAGACCGGGATCTACAGTTTAACGCGGGTTATGAAATTTTCACAAACATCCATGCCACCGCCAGGATTCGAACCTGAGGCCTGTGGTACTAAAGATCAGAGAGCTAGCCAATATAAGAGCGATAAAAAATCAGATCCAAACAAACAAACAAAAAAGAGAGTTTTCGCCATTCCTTTTTGCATTTTTAATTCCCGCCAGAAATGGAAGATGTTTTGGTTTAAAACTTGTGAACCGAAACCCTTTTGTGAGTAGGGGAAAAAAAGAAAAAAAATCTCCAACGCGACACATAAACCTGCTTCAAACTGCCAACCGAAGAATTGGGCCGGAACGTCTTTACAAAACCAAATAAAGCGTGCTTGAGTGAAATGCGGTTTGGGAAAAACTCGAGAACCTCCCTCTTTGGGATCTACAACACTGAGATGGGAGGTCAACAATACAGTTACGTTTGAAGGAACGATCGAAATGGATGGAGAACTCTTGTTGGCAACTTACTTTTTCAAACCCGGAGGTCACGCATCTATTTTTAAAAAGCAATCTTCTTTCCCTTTTTATTTTCTTTTGAAATTTATGATGGTATTGTCTGTTGCTTATTTATGCGTTCACCTTACGTCTTGCAATGTCAGACTGTAAAAGTAACAGCAATAATCTCAAATATGGTTTGTGATGTTAAAATTCATACAATTTCTCGATTAAATATAAAAAAATATATATTTTATGTTATTTAAAGGCCTAAAAGTGTTTTTCGCAAAAATTTAACAAGTCAATATTTCTGCCTACAGTCATTTCTTTGCACAAGACGGCTAATTAATTCAGGACTTACATTTTAAAAGTTGAATCCGAATCAATAACACACATCCATGCCACCTCCGGGATTCAAACCTGAAGTCAGTCGTGCCAAAAGGGCACACAGATAGTCACCTTTTTTTTCTTTCCCATTATCCCACTTGGCAGACAGTAACATCTAAACCAAGTCCTTTGGGTCTAAATGACCGACTATCTAGTGCTCTGGCGCTCGGTACTATAAATTTCGGGCTCGAGTCCCAGTGGTGCCACGGATGTTTGTAATGGTCCGGAAACCACGTTAAACCGTAAGTCCCGGTCTAATAGGATCCTGGAACGTTGTCTTGAGGTTGAGTCCGTCTTCACCCTCGTGGTTCCTCGCTAAAAGTGAAGCTGCGTATTTCCCTTAGCCATAGACCAGTCCGCTGTGACGGAGTCTTCTGGACTTGGTGTAGGCTTTCCTGCACCAGGGGGAATAGTAACAAAAACAGATCAAGTCCAAGAGCTCGTGTGGTCCCATGAAAGGAGGGAGACAGCTTCTGTTGTGGTGGAGCAGTCATAGGTAGAAGTCTGACTTGGCTCCGTGTCACTGAAGAAGGAGGGCGGTGCCTTCTGGGAGGACTTTTAAGGAGAACTAAAAAAACTACCTACTACCCTTTCTAACTACTAACTGGGAACTACTCTACATTTGCGTTTCGTATGGGAGAAAACCCGGGAAACTCACACAAGATAGTCCGACGATGATGAAGATCCCAAACGCCATCAAGTCACCCCGTTTTTTTGAAACAATGTCTACAACAAAGCCATCAGTGGACTGAACTTCTGCACTAATGCTCACCATCGGTGCGCGTAACCACAGAGTCACGAAGTCGGGCATACATGAACCTAATTTCGTAAAAGATAAATGCTAAATAATAAAAATATGTCAAGTACATTATTCTAAATTTTTAAATTTTACGAAAACAAAATATACGCAGTAAATTATATTTAAAGACCTAAAGTGTTTTTCGCAAAAATTTAATAAATGAACTCTTTTTTTCCTTCCTTATGCCACTTGGCAAACACTAACAACTGGATCAAGTCCTTTGAGTCTGATGGCCGAGTGGCTAGCGCTCGGTAAAACATATTTCAGGTTCGAGTCCCGACGGTGCCATGGATGTTTGCAGTGGTTCGGAATCCACTTTAAACCGTAGATCCTGCTCTAATATGGCTGTAGAGCGTTGGACGTAGAGCTGACAACCCCCCAAAAAAAAAACATCTCCTATCTTGAAATATGCCAGTAGGCAGACGGCCTTGGCCCATCTTGGCGCTGTTGTGCTACTGATGATGATGAAGATATGAGAAAAAATCACTATTTTTAATAATTAGTAGTCTACAGCTATTTACTGACAATTATTTACTTATCGTACAAAGTACATGAGAAAAAACATTCTATAAAACCAAACGGACCTTAAAACATTCAAAATCAAACGATTTAAATAAAAGTATGTAAGGGGGGACAAAAACTTCTATTTACCATGATGCAAAAGAAATTTTATCACTTTTCATCTTTAACTAAAATGAGGTCACATTGTTAGATATGATGACGAAGATAATTTTTAATCTGTAAATAAGGAAATTTTCCTTTCTGGTATTTATAAATATTCGTCAAAAATAACGTGAAGGTATTTATTTGTACTTGAAATTCAACACATTTTGGTAAACAACTGATAAAATATTTTACTTGCTTAATTTAAAAAATTTCAAGGATAACTTTCGAACACTATCTTTTATTTCAACACACACAAGAATGAATAAAAAAGACTATTGTTAACCAATTATAGATTTTACAGATTTCAGCTTTAGCATTTTGCAGAAATTGTAAATGCATAAAAGTAACATTGTAGAATTTTTTTCTGACGGGGAAAAGTTTTGGCATTTCATTCCCAGGAGAGAGGAATGTATGTTAATTAATGAGTACATAATAACAACCCATCACTCAATTTGACAGCACACAAGCTGTATTGTAGGTAGCTCTATTACATGCAATGAGTGTCACTCATGAGAACAACCTGTCACTCAAATCGGATAGCAGATATTCAATGTCATGTATAATGAAACTCATGAAATTAACGAATGTCTGCGCGACCTTCAATGGTCGAAACAACTATAGATAAAAATATGAACTATACCATGAGTTGTTCCATCGTGATGGATGATAGACCACGAGCTGAGAAATCACTACTGTACCCTGCCGCAGACCAGGCAATTAGATTCGATGTAGGCTCGAGAAGTCTAAAAATCTCCGACCTTGAAGTGAACTGTACTTGTGATTTAATCGTGCACTTGAGATCAAATTTAATTTTAATTTTCAATATCATTGTATAATAACCACTAGAAGTACATTATTTATATCACATATGGGCATGCTTTCCACTAATATTACTCAAGTGGCAAAAAGGAATTATGACCACCCCTCAACATTTTGCAATGAACAGGCCCATACCATCAATCCACCAAACTTTACAGTTGACGTGGAAGGCGTGATCAGGTGGAGAGTGGTATTTAACTGGTATTAAGTGGTCGTATGGGCCTCGATAATCCATGTTCAATTGGGTTGAAGCTGTGTTGCGCGCCAAAGGTTTGGGCCAACTCGTTGTTTACATTGACTCCTTGCAACATGTCATAATGTTTTGGCTCTTGAGTGTGTATAAATATCCATACCGTAGAAAGATAGGAAGGATAGTGATAGATAGATAATGTTTATACATTATTAAAAATTAAAATAAAATTTGATCACAAGGTCGGGCCAGACTCCTCAAGCCTACATCACATCTGATTGCCTGGTCTGCGGCAGAACTTTACAGTATCACACGGCGTGATTCACGAAACCAAAAGGGGTTCACTTTTTTTGAACAGGCGGATACTCCGGCCTATTCAGTCACGTTAGAGGGAAAAAAAAAAACAACACTTTTTGTCGACTCGTCCTAGAACTCTCTCTCTCTCTCTCAGTCTTCACACACGCACAAACACTCCTTTAAGACAAATCGTCAAGAGGAGGTGGTTCAGCTTCCCTCACTTTTAATTGAGTAGACATTTTCACCTCGTGGTCTATAACCCATCACGATGGAACAACTCATGATATAGTTCATATCATATATTAAAAAAATCTGACTATTTCATACTGACTACCTATAATGATGTTGAAATCTTCTCTCCCTCTGAAGAAGAGCGTTTCGGTCCCTGCGAGAACATTTAGGAAATAGATGTAGAATTTTCTAATTATTATTAGATGCACACACAGAGATTTTAAGAAAGGAAGTTTTCTGATAAGTAATAAAGGAGGAATTCGTGATTTTTAATGAGGTAAAAGCTCGAGCCCAAAAATAAATCAGAAATAGTAAAACAGAATAGTGATAAAATAATAGTAAAATAGAATAATAAATGAAAAAAAAAAAAAAAAAAAAGTTTATGGTGCATTTTATCGATTTTGTTAGAGGGTTCCTGTGTTTTTTTCTTCGGCAAGTTTTAATACTTCCATAAAAGACTTCCTCAGCAGAAGTTTCCATGAAATATCGACTCGAAGAAGAAAACATTTTTTTTTTTTTTCTCCTCCTACAAAAATATTTTCACCCACAAAATGGGAAAACTTCATGAAAAAGGCAAATGTTTTCGAAGCACTCAGAAGAGACCCTCTTTAGCTTTCATGAAAAAGTAATAAACACAGATAGGGGTTCATCTTTTTTTCTGTTATGAAAGCACCCTAACACAATAACTATTCTACAAAGCGAACTGAAAAGAAGCGAAATTCAGTAACAAATTTAAGAGACGAGAAAATTTTCAAATCGCAGCAGTTTTGGCTCCATTTTCCGGGTTCTCATTTTTCGTGGTTTTATTACAGGACTTAAAGGAAACGGTTATTTTATTTTTCTAGCAATATTTTAAAAGCAGAATTTTCGCATCGATTGATATAGAATGAACAGAACACTGAATTAATGAAAAATGGGTTTTCGGTAAATAATGGGAATAATAAATGGATATTCGATACATATTTGATACAGCATTATTAGATGCATTATCCAGGGCCGGATGAAGAGTGGCTAGCGCCCTGACTCTAGGTAAACAGGTTTCGGGAGTTCGGTGATGGTATGGATGTTTAAAGCTCGAGTTCGGAATCCATTTTAAACAGCAGTTTTCTGTCTCATATGATAGTAGGGCGTTGTGGGGCATTTTAAGTGTGACTCGCGTCCGTAGCATTTCTTCAAGCTAAACTTCCATGCCCTTGGGCAGTGTTTCCATGAAGTAACGACAGTGCAGCCACTTGCTGATTTTTTTAGGCTCTGTATCACCAGCTGCATTAGAACAACAAAATACCATCATCAGTGGCGCAAATGTTTTCGAAGCCCCATGGGCGAAGCCCGTCTGCCTTCTGGCAGATTTCGATATATAAGATGTTTTCTTTTCACGCGGGACTACTTCGTCAGCACTACCCCCAACGCTCTACAAAGCCATACGGTTTAACGCTCTTTTTGGTTTAAAAGTGGATTCCCTAATCGTTACAAACATGGCCGGGACTCGAACCAGAAATCTGCAGCACCGAGCTCCAGTCACTCGGACATCAGGCCCAATTATTGTTTTACTAAGTTTTCCATAATCAAAATATCTAATAAAAACTCCCTAAAGTTGTACTCCTGCAGCTGTTTTAGAAAAAAGCCGATTTCTAAAAATATTTTTTAATTCATGAATAATTATTTTCCTAATGCAGCTGGCAATACAGGGACAGTTATCTTTCATGCCCTCCAGCAAGGGCTGCACCGCTGTGACTCATTGAGCACTACCCAAGGGCACGTGTAACTTGGAGATAAGCTACGGATATAACACTACACCCGCAACTCTCTATAATTCTATGAGACAGGAACCTATTATTGAAGGTGAATTCGAACCACTGCAAACATCCATGACACCGCCGGAACTCGAATCCGAAACCTGTAATACCGAGCACCAGAGCCCTAGCCACCAGGCCCCTGTGCACGTGTGAATTAATGTATACATACATACACACACACACACACACACACATATATATATATGATATGATGTTTAGAAAATTGATCAAAAAAGGGAAAGAAATGGAAATGATAAAAAATAATAAATAAATAAATTTAAACAATATAATAAAAAAATAAAATTTAACTTTTTCGAATTTTCGAAGCTTGTTCATATATAAAATAAAGGGAGTTTAGGGGTAAAAAGGGAATTTAGAAAAGAAATAAAGGAATTAGAAAAAAAAGGGAATTTTTATTTTATATATAAAATAAAAATTGAAGGCATTCTTATTACCGTAAACAATTGTGTTTTGTTTGAATTTTCAGTGTTCCATTCATAAAAGCACTTTCTATTACATTCTTTTATAAATTCATTTTCTCAACCTCTCACAATAAAGTTATATTTAACAGACGAGCTTAAAATGAAAAAAGGTTTTGTATTTATTTTGATAAGGCTGTTTTGACGTCCACACGACATTAAAATCATTATTTACTTAGCACACAGTTCAATAAACTCGGCCGTTTTGGACAAGAAAATCCTTTTCCATTACTGAGGAATTAAATAAGAGGCTTTTTTTCTAGTAAATGGAAAACATCTAAAAAAATATATAATTTAAAATTTGAATGCAAATAACTCTCATAATGACGTAACTTTTTTTTTATTATTATTATGTGCGGTAGTAAATAAAGTTCATTGAACTCTTTGTTAATAAAACTTGTGCATAATGAGCTACTCGTCGAAAACCGAGTGACTTCAGCCGATGAATGGAAAGTCGGGAATCTTTTAATTCGTATTATTAACATGAAACTGAAGAATTTTAAAAAGCAAAGAGAACAGTCATTAAAAACAAATCATTTCAGTGTTTTGGTGAGTGTAGTGCAGAGAGGAGGAACTGAAGAAACCCAAACAGTCCAGGAGGAGAAATGTCAAAGCAATTATGGAAAAGAAAAGCTGTGATTGTTATGAGAAAATTATAATGAGCATTCGCACAATAACTGAATCTGTTAACTGTAACAGGGGAAATCCATATATATATATATATATGTATGTATTGACAACTTATAACAATAATGTATAACGAAGAATTTTTCAAGATTGAATTTATGTCTATGCATTGCAGGGGTGGCCAACCCAAATGATCTCACGGTTTATTTTAGAAGCATTCTAACTCGACGGGCCGCCTATAAAATTACAGATCTCTCTATTAGATTGGGACCCCCTATAGGTCATTTTCTTGAAGTGAAACATTGAAGCATATTGAGTTATTATGTGTTTGCTATTATTCTTACATGTAAACACAGATAATACAATAATAAGGATACAGAAGGCATATTGTCAAGAAATATAGAGTAAATGAGATGATGAAATATGGATGAAAATGTGATATAAAAAGTAAATAAATATAAATGAAATGAAAAAATGAAATCATTCAAAAACATTTATTTGACTCGTGTGATATGTGTTTCTCCACTCATCGTGAGTTCGCAGAATGTGATTTAATTATTCTATGAACAGATAAATGTAAAATACATCCATAAAACAGGCACTATCTGTCCTATATTCGCATTAATTTTCTCATCGTTTCGACAGTTTATGTTTGAATATTATCCATGATGTATTTTTTACAATTTGGCTATTTTAAAAATAAATATATTTTGTATAAGTGATATATCTTTTAAATCGGGCCGTGGGTTGGCCATCTCTGATGTATTGTTGTTGTTGTTGCTTATCTGATTTAGAATTAAACCAAGTCAGTAGATCATGCTGCATCAATAATCTTACTCCTCATGGACCCCTCATTCAACAGTTGCCTCACAGAGGCACCCATACAATCGATGAGATGAGAGAGGGAGACGCGATGGCCGAACAATGACAAAGAGTATATGTCTTCTCGTCTCCATTGAAGGTCAAACTCTTAGTATTTGTATTGTAATAGATCCAGCACAAACGCATCACCAATATAGGTAAGGGCAGGGGGATATAGACATCAATGCAAAGTTACCGAAATAACGTTTATGAATTAAAAAGAAGTGAAAAGAAATCGGTCTATAGCGCAGGCTATAAGCCCAGAATAGTCAAAATATTTCTAACGGCACCATTTAAAGATCGTAAAGTTACTTTGATTTAAAGATCAGCGAAAGGATATTTTAAAGCCAGGCTGTTCTCCTCTTGGCCGTGGACCTCCAGTTTTTGATCTTAATAACATTAAAATCCAAACAGTCGATCCTTCTCTCTTTTCGGTCTTGCCCTTGTCCGAAAGGGATTGCATTGAAAAACTTTCAAAGCAGCTCCATCACTTTCCATTCTCACGAGATTCTCACGGCCCATCTCATTCTGTTCAGTTTAACACATTTTAGAATGTCAATATCTCTAAAGAGTTCAAAATTGTATCTTTTGCCCATTTCCGTTGTCATTGGTACCCCCAAAAATAGTCCGTAGCACTTTTCTTTCAAAGATAGCCAACATTTTCTCTTCTCTTGCTGTCAGTGGCCATGTTTCAGACGCATATGTTAATACTGGTCTCATGAGAGTTTCATACAGTAAAAGTTTAGTTTTTCTTTTAATCAGGTGGGATCTTAATTGTCTTCTAAGACCAAATAAAATAAACCCATGACAAAGCATCAATGCCGAACTACATAAACCCCTGGTTTAAAAAGAAAAGAAGAGGTTCCTCTTTCGGCCGCCATGAGTCGATGGTTCATCAGAAGCCCTAAAGAGGATGTGGGGTCGCGCTAATGAATTAATGACGGTATCCTGTGACCGCTGTTGCGGACAGATAAACGCTCTAATGACGGGGGCTGCATGGCGTTTGGAAACGTTCAGCAATCACAATTTTAATCATACACAATATTTTTTATGGCATCGACAACGGGTCCCTGATTGTACCGAATTTTTAATTTAAACTCTTTTAATTTTAATTTTTTTATCTTACTTTTATTTATTGTTAGTATTTTTTTAATTTTTGAGTATAATTTTTAAAATTTTTAGAAACTTTAATTTGTACCATGTGCTAACCTTAAGCAGCCATGTCATTAAAAATGCCATGTCAGCCATTAAAAATCTTAAATTTTATTTAGATTAATTAACACAAAGAGGTTAAGGGTCTACCCACATGAGTGCTCCGTAATCTGTATGCCAGTAGCTAGTTGCCATGGCGTTTGGAGACTTCGCGTGGCATGGAAATGTTCGTCTCCAAATCAGGACGTTTATCCGAAAGTTCAGTTCTCTCCTTTCCATCAAGACGAAGATGACAACATTACATATTAGCCCAGGGATGGCTGGCCCGCCTTGACTATTTTTCCGGACCGTGAGATGTATCACACTTTCACAAAGTATATTTATTTTAGAATGGACAAAGTGGGGAAAACCAATGTATTCAAAAATACATTATGTGTGCATCCATAGATTCAAAAATTAACTGTCCAAATACGATGATGAACTTTGATTTTTAAAATAATACTCTTTGAAAACACACACACACACACACACATATATATATATATATATATGTGTGTGTGTGTGTGTGTATGTGTGTGTGTGTGTGTGTATACATCATCATCATTGGAACAACAGCCCTTTGATGGGTCAAGGCCGTGTGTCTACTGGCAGATTTCGAGATGAGAGATTTTTTTTTTTTTACGGTATAGGATTTTCAGTACTACGCCCAACGCTCTACAGCCATATTTTCAGCCCATCTGTCATGATAGATAGTACCTGTTTTATTGATGAGTTTTACAAAAACAATGTCTGTAGTGGGTCTAAATCTAATAGGGGGATATATAAGTTTATAAGCTGACCGCAAGATCTTTTGGGTTGGTCATCCCTGTTCTAAGAGGTCCTTGAACTAATGACGGGGGGCGCGCAATGCATGGCGTTTGGAAACGTTCAGTACTCAGAATTTTAATCATGCACACTATTTTTTATGGCATCGACAACATATTTATTGTACCGAATTTTTAATTTAAATTCTTTTTAATTTTCATTTTAACATTTTTTTTTTATCTTACTTTTATTTATTTTTAGTATTTTCAAATTTTTAGAAACTTTAATTTTTACCATATACTAACCTTAATCAGCCAATTAAAAATCGTAAATTTTATATAGATTAATTAAGAGGAAGAGGTTAAGGGGTCTATCCCCCCAGGGATGAGCAAACTTTTTCGGTCGCGGGCCAAAAATTGAAAAAAAAAAAAAGTTTGTCGGGCCAAGATACATTTTTCTAAAATTTTAAAAACACTATACAAGCATTGCAATTTAAATATGTTAATGAGAGGAATGAAATTGCGATTTCATTTTTAAAAGTTCTTATAGTGAGGATCGAAGTGAGATGGACTGATTTTAAGAAACGATGCTGAATGTTCATCTGTTAGTCTGCTTCTGAAATAATTCTTTCTGAGGTTCGTAGTTGAAAACACTTGTTCACATATATAAGATAAAGCAAAATTAGATCTGACTTTCTGGGCGTGAGATATTAAATTTGGGAAATTTACTTCCGATAATGATTTCTAAAAATAATATTTAATCAAATTAGAAAAGGAGATGAATATATAATACAGAAATATATATTTCTTTTAATTTGCCTCGGACCGACAAATTAAAATTCTATCCGCGGGTCGAATAGAACCTTCCGACGGACCCTAGTTTGCCCATCCCTGCCCTAATTGGTAAGCCAGTTGCCATGTCGTATGAAGACTCCGCGTGACATTGAATTCACGGAATGGTTCGGAATCCTCTTTAAACTTTAGGTCCCGGTCTAATGAGCCCAAAGTGAGCACAAGATGACCGTAGAGCGACAAACCAAACCAAACCTCTAAACGGCTGGATCGCTTTGGATGAAATTGTTTGTGTGTGTTTTAGCTGATGCCTGGACGGTTCAGATTCACAATGGGATCCGGTAGGAGGCGCTGCAATCGATATAAATTCTTCTGTACGTGTGTTTGTCACTGAACTTCTAATAAATGTCTGAATTCGATGACATTCTTTGTGTGTGTTTGACAAAACATGGAGAACGTTTTTATGCTATTGCCCTTATTGTCAGTCGCCACCAGAGAGTGCTGCAATCTATCCACTTCTAGACCGTCCAACCCACCGCTATGAAAATGGGTCATACTATGTATTTGAGTATGGACAAGAGCTTCGCGCCATCCACTTTAGTGTGTGACTTGCCACCAGAGGTGGAGTGAAAAACAATGTATTAACTACAGGCCGTTCAAATGATATCCATGAAAATGAGCATGCACCTAGATTGAAACATGAAGAATAGATTAGCGATACGTCATTTTTAACAATATTTTTTTTTTTTTTTTTTTTTTTGCAGGAGAGAGTTTCACAAGACTTAAAAAAAAGGAATGCATTGACGAAATTCCCAAGAAATCTGCAAGGCTTTTTCATTAAGTACGATGACTGCATCACGTTAGAGAAAATCCTCCATCCATTTTTAAGCAGCAGATGTCTCTGACACGAAGCTTTCATCAGCATGACAAGTGAATTTTTAGCAATTGTTGTTGAGCGCGTCTTTAACCCGTGATTCACACTGATGAGTCGGTTACTGATTCAACGATCTGTCATCGGACTGTTGCAGAAGTTCGGAAAACAACAATAATATCGCATGAGGATGCATAAAAAAAATAGACTTGCAATTCTATGAATATTAGATTTCCCCTCCCATTTCTTTATCGTCTTTTATTCTGGTGCCTCTTTCCTTCCACAGTTCGACATTTGATCCAACATGTAAAAGGGTCGGCTGATTCTCCCCAAACTTAAAACTCTTATATATAATCTGTTGTATTATATGCATAATTTAACATGGGCCTGAATGGCCAAATGGCGAAACCTGTGGCGCTCGGTATCATAGGTTTCGAGTTCGAGTTCCGGCGGTGCCATATGGTGCTATGAGACCGGGACCTACGGTGTAAAGTGGATTCCGAACCACTCACAAACATCCACGCTACCACATGGACTCAAACCGAAACCTGTGGCACCGAGCTCCAGAGCGCTAGCCACTCGCTCATCAGGGCTCTTTAAATAATATACCCAACAAGAAATATTTAGAAAAAAAAAAAAGAAAGAAAAGATTCTCTTTCATTTAAAATGCATGGCGTTTTTCGCCCCCCCCTCTTTTTATTTCAAATATTTCATTAACAATCTTAATTGAGCTAATCTTAAGTAGATGCGTGTGAAATAAATACAAAAAAGAAAAAAAAATTCACTCCTCTCATAGCATTCCGGAAATTCACCCACACGCATACCGAAAACATAAACTAAGTGAAAATGGAAGAGAGAGGGGGAGCGCGGGTCGTCCATCACAGCCGATGACACTGAAATGCTCGGGAATGACGAGTGGGCCCGATAAGATGCCATTCACAAGGCGCGCATTTCCTACTCGTGAGTGGACGGCTCATTGAGAAAGTGGCCCATAAAGAGTAAGCGGATCCCGCTGCAATCGCACTCCACTGTCACCATAAGAAAGCGGGATGACAGAAGTCGCAGTGTTTGCTAATTGTAATAATCGTCTGCAGAAAAAGTTCTGCACATTTTTTTTAAATGCAATCAAAACAGCAATGAAATTATTTATGTGCCTTTTTTTTTTAATAATCGGTACGGGTTTTTTAAAGCTCTAGTTTGTATTTTAATTAAATTGATTTTTTTCAGTACATTCAAATTCTGTTACTCAAACCTTTTAATGTATCTTCGTGAAAGAAATTCAGTTTACCTCTTAATCTCAAAATTCTAATATATCTCTCTTATCTTCGTCTAGTATTAGCTTATGCAAGCCCAGTTTGGAGTTCTTGTCGCACGTACAAATTTTGAAATTATTCAAAGGCTTGAGAACAAAACTCTCAGAATGTTAACGAATTCACCCTGGTACTTTCTTAACGACGATATTAGACGAGCTCGATTCCAAGTTTAAGACAATTTGTTCACAAAATTTCTACTCAATTCTATGATGATATGCGAAACATCAATAACTGTATTAAATATCCTACAAAATGACGATTATGATATTTCTTCCCGCAAACATAGCAAAAGACCTCGCACTGTTCTAAATATTTTAAATTAATTCCTTGCAACTGCCTAGATGAAAAAAAAGTTCGCTTTTCTCCTAAGCTATTTTTCTCCTAATTTGACCTTTGCTCATTCTGTTTTATTACATGCAACAAATTTCATCAACATCTACATTTTTGAAATTTTGTTATTTTTCATTTTATAATTTTATTAAATAAATAATTCTTTTTAAAAAAGGGCATTTAATTATCTATTTTGCTTATTAACTCAAAGGGCATGAGACCACCGCTATGTTTCAACATTTTACAATGAAGGAGCTAGTGGCCGCTATGCGGCCAAGGATCTCCGTAATAATCTACAATAAGACCTCTTCATGAAAAAAAAAATTGACGTTCAATTTAAGAGTTTAAAAAAATTCATGATATATTTCATCATCATCATCGGCGCATCAGCCCCATTGTGGGCCAAGGCCGTCTGCCTACTGGCAAATTTGAAAACCGGAGATGCTTTCTTTATTTTTACGCAAACATCCATGGGTAGGTTTGTCAGCCTTACACCGTCATACTCAGACCAGGACTACATAGTTCATAAGCAGAAAAACTAAATTCTTCTTGTATAAAACCCTTATTTAGAATTATTTTGGTCTGTGGCTTTGAAACTTGGACTTTGACGAGATCTGATGAGGCCTATTTGGGTGTATTTCCTCAGAAGATTTCAAGGGCTATTCTTGAAGGTGTTAGAGAAAGGGATTGTTGGAGAAGACGGTAAGACGCAGAAATACATAAATACTATAAAGACACAGACAGATATTATAAAATTCATTATAAGAGCAATAGATTCAACCGGGCTGCTCGTGTATTTAGAATAAATGATTGAAACCTCGTAAAGGGCTAGTTTTGGCAAAGCCACAGGAACAGAGAGGAAGAAGACGACCCAGGTAGCGATGGATAGACGCAGTTGAGAAGGATTTTGCTGTACTAGGGGTTAAGAAAGGGAGGACCCTTGTCACCCAGAGGAATGCATGGAAATCTCTTGAAAGGAAAGCCTTGGCCCACTCTGGGCTGTCGTGCTATTGATGATGATGATGTGTCTATAAGAGTATCGAAATGCTTTTTCATAGGTTAGTATCGATTTCATCAATGAAATTCTGTCTTGATCTACGATTATCGTTATCCCAAATCTTTAGTTTTTTTTTAACTTCCCCGAAAGAAACGATGGACAAAGGTCCTACTGTGCAATGACACTGACGTTAAATTTTAAATTTTACCCCTACAATGTTAAACGCATTAAATTAGTAGATTTAACGTGAAGTATTAGAGAACACTACATCGAAAAAATTCCTCTATTAATACATCAGCTATTTTAAGAGTATTTTGATACAATTTCCGCACAAACAAAATAATTAACACGCATGCTTTTAAATACTTTACGTAGTAAAAAAAAAAAAAAAGATGTGGAATTTTCAATTACGCAACTCCGCACTTGAGGCACCATCATTAGCTCCTACTTCTCTTGGGCGTAGCTAACCATTCCACTTGTGGCATATCCTTTCCGCCCAAAATTAGAAAAAAAAAAGAGAGGAACACTTTGTTGTTCGGATATCGATACCTTCCTATCGATCCTAATCGATGACTTCAATTGGCGGTCTACAGAACGAAAAATCATTAAAAGGCAATCCATCTTTATTGGCGGCCGCTGGGCTTTTTGTCTCCAGAGTGTGGCGCACTTGAGGCCAACAAAAGCTCTTCAATGGGGGAACAAGTGGCTCTTAGTACAGCAGATTCAAGGTTGATGGGGGAACAAAAAAGAAAAAGCAAGGCCGTGAATGCTTTGTGGAGTATGGTTTGGTAATCCATATCTGCCGAGAGTTATACAGTGTTCCAAAAACGTGAATGAATGAATGCGAGTTCATTGAGAACTGCTAAATAGGTGGCCTGTGTTCCCGCCACGAATCAATGCGGGAAGAAAAGGTAGTGACGGCCATGGGAAAAATTGGCCATTCGTCTAAAACTACTTCTCGCTCAGTCAAGAGTCACCTTGCAGCCTTTTGTTCCCCAGATGCTAATATAGAATAAAAACAAAGTTTCATGATAAGATACTGGAGATATAAATGAAGAAAAAGTAACTGATTTCAATTTAAATATGAACGAAAACACGTGAGAAATGAGTTTCATGGATCGATTTTTGTGATATTCCTGCCGACAAAATATTTGTTCACAAATATCTGTAGACATCTGCAGTTTTATGCACATTATTTAGCCTACTCTGTTGAATGCAATCTTAAAATGGAATGTGCGCCTGGCAAGAAATATCGTAGTTATGTATTTTAGATGTATATAATTGGGAGCCCAGGCTTAGCCCGTTAACAATAACATTTCGAACTTCTATTCTATAATAAAATAGGAAGCACCGAATAAAATACTTTTTTTTGTACTATTATTTAAATATTTATTTATTTTTTATTTTATTTTATTTCATACTAGCAGAACCTAGCACACGTTATCCTGCCAAAAAAAAAATACACTGTAGAAAATGACATATCGCCAATATCTTCTCCTATTCCACTATATGTGCATACTCATTTTTCATGGACATCGTTTGAACGGCCTATAAGGTGAAATGATGCAGCATCCTCTGGTGGCAACTGACAACAACCTAAAAAACATTCTCCTTGTTTTGTCAAACACGCACACAAATGCAATTTCCATTTTCCACACAATGTTCACACGCATCCAAATCGATCCAGCCGTTTAGGACGAGTTCAGTGACAAGCACACGTACAAAAGAATTACATATATAAAGATTATTTTTAACAACTTAAAGCTGGATCATGTTCCATGTTTTAGCACTATACCTGAATATGAAAATATTTGAAATAAAAAAAAAAAAAAAAAAAAAATTATATTGCACTAAAACGGGCATGTGAAGAGGGCGCTGCGATAAAAACATCTGCAGGCCGGGTAGTAGTGTAGAGACGGCCCCTCCTATCACACATCTGCTGCTCCAGTGAATCACCTCAGTTCAAACGCCAAACACTGAAAAACAACAACATTGAATGTGTTTCTTTTTTTTCATCGCAGGTCTCTGCCGATAACCAATGCAATAATGCCCGAGCTCACGTGAACTCTGACTAATGCAGGTTTTCCCCAGGAGTTTCCATTTTCCTTTCGATATTTTTTTGCTGTTATTTCGAACCTTACTGCTCAAAATTTCAGTATAGGAAGAAATCACCTCGAAATTCAAATAATTCATCTGCTTGCGTTTTCTTTTAATATTTCAGCCACTTCTCTATTGATTTCTCTTTATATATATATATATATATTTTTTTTTTTTTTTTTCATTAATCACCTACCCATTTCCTTTTTAAAATTTCATAAAAATGTCATCAAATGTGTCGTTTTGATTAGGGAAAAATCTTCTACGTAATCAACATTTTTTCTTTTATCGTCAAGTATTTCTTTCTTTTTTTTTTTTTTATTCTAAAATTATTGAAAGTGAAAACGGAAACTTTATTTTTGTAAGGAATCAGACTTGTTTTCAAAATACATTGTGGACTTTTTAGAGGTCATACTGTATAAAGAACTGTAATTTGTTCAAGTATTTTCCTTTTAAACTAATGCCTTCTTGGTTTGGCGCCTGATTTCGAATGATAACCGCTCTGTACCATAAGTTTCGGATTCGAGTTCCGTCGGTGCCATGGATGTTTGTGGTGGTTCGGAATTCACTTTAAATCGTAGGCCCCGGTCTAATATAACTGTAGAGCGTTGGACGTACGGCTGACAATACTACCCCGTAAAAAGAAAACATCTCTTGTCTCGAAGTCTTCCAATAAGCGGAAGGCCTTGGCCACCATGGACTGTTGTGCCACAGATGATGGTGATGGTTATATGATATATATATATATCAATAATATTTTTAATTAACCCCCTACCGATCTGCTTTTTAAATAACGTTTAAAAACTTCTACGTAATCATAAAAAAAAAAAAAAAAAATTGTGATTTTTCATTTAATATTATTATTGTAAAATTATTCATGACAGTAAAAATGGAAACTATATTTTTGTAAGGAATCACGCTTGTTCTCAAAATAAGTGTCGACTATTTTAAGAGGATATACTGCATAAGAATTGCAATTTGTTGCTACTACACTACATCAACATCACTGTGTGTAGAGCTGAGTTGCCTTTACAGTTTGGGAATAATGTATGTGGGTGAGAAGTGTGACTGGGCTCTGTGACGCTGTACGCCCTATGAGACCGGGACCTACGGCTTAACGTGGATTTCGAATCACTCACAATCATCCATATCGTCATCACACAGATTAGAACGCTAGTCAATTGGCCGCTAATGCTTTTACGAGTCCGTGAACCCAAAGTTCATTTATACTTATACGCAAAGTTGTACTCAACCTACGCGAATTCGATTTCAGCGATTTTAGTCAGGCCCACCTGTAGTGTAACCAAAAGGTATTATTGCACATAAATGGTGAGCAAATTAAATGAAAATCACCAACTGAAATGTATAGTTTAGAGTGAAACATTATTTTGCTAAAGCGGGATGTTAAAAAAGAAGGATGAAACCGTCCATCTCTACCGATACAGTCTGTCTCCTCCGCACCGCTTCCCCGAAACACTCGAAATCCGCACAAAAAAACACTAATAACAAAACCCTTCAGCGCGCAACGCCATATGTCGCTGCTCTGGAAGGGTCAACAGCGTGTTTTCCAACCTCCGTCGCGGCAAGAAGTGATCGTGCGGTTTTTCCTCTCTGTCTCGCCGGCTCCCTTTCGTGCTCTACATACCCTGCAGCGCGAATACTGTAATGCGTAGAGCAGGGATGGCCAAGTCAAATGATCATGCGAGTCACTTTGGAAATGCATCCTAACTCCACGGGCCGCCTATAAAATTGCACATCCCACATTACATTTAGACCCATTATAGACACTTTTTTTGGAGTGAAAAACTGAAGCATAATGAGTTATTATTTTTGTGTTGACTATTATTCTTACATGTGAACATAGACAATATAGTAATAAGGATACGAAACGCACGCTATAAAAAAATTTTTTTTTTTGTTCTAATGCAGCTGGCAAACACAGTCTTGGTTTTAGATGCCTTAAGGCAAACGCTGCACAGACGTTACTCACTTTGCACTACCCACGGGCGCGTGTCACTTGAAGATAAGCCACGGACGCGGGTAACAATGCCGCAACGCTCGACGATCTTATTAGGACCGGGACCTACGGTTTAAAGTGGATTCCGAACCACTACAAACATTCATAGCACCGCCGGGATTCGAACCCGAAACCTGTGGTACCGAGCGCCAGAGCGCTAGCCACCCGGCCATTCAGGCCCCTTATAAAGCAATATAGAACACGCAAAATGAAATATACAAAATATACAAATATAAACAGAAATAAAAACAAATGAATTCATTCAAAAATATTTATCTAACGAGTGCGATATGAGTTTCTCGACTCTTTCAGTTGGATTTTTGCAGATCGATCTCCATGTGAATATTGGCACATCCTGATGAGTGGTGCGCCCATTATATTGGAGCGTGTTTTGTGTTGGGTCCATTGCATTTTAGGAAAAAGCGATTCGTAGGTATCAGTAGAACCAAAAGCTCTAACAACTTTTTGTGCCAGATTTCTCAAACTGGATCAGATGGATGCACACATAATATATATTTTTAATACACTGGTTTTCACCACTTTGGCCATCATAAAATAAACATATTTTGCAAAAGGGTGATGCATCTCACAGGCAGGAGAATGTTCAAGGTGGGCCGCGGGTCGGCCACCACTGGCATAAAAACAACGTTCCATCCACTCAGCATAGACCCATTTTATTTTATTTATTTTAATATATCTGGTGGATGAAAGATTCAAACACGGAACATGAACCAGCTTTCATTTTCTAAATAAAAGTAATTTAAATATTAAAAAATATATATATATTCCATTTAATGTTTTATAGATCACATCAGAAAAATCGTATCCTTTCTCAATAACGCGTTAGTCTCTATGCGCGATACACGTTTATATAGCTCGATAAGCCGATTGCGTGGAAAATTGGCAAGCCACCCGGTAGGAAGAGGGGAGGAAGGTCGTTTCGAAGATGTTTTAATGACGCTAAAAATAATTTTAATCTTTCATAATTAAAAAATGTTAAATTGCGTAACATCAAAAGAAATATTGGATTTGAATCCGTGGCGTTGAAGAAGGAAAGCAGTGCCTTCAGGAAGGATATTTTAGGTTGAACTACCCCGCATGTGCGTATCGTAAAGTCGGAAAACTCCCACCAAGAAAAGTCGGAAAACTCCCACCAAATCGTCTGACTCATGAGGCAGGATGTTGAACATCTAAAACGCCATCGAGTCTCCTTGTTTTTGAAACAGATTCTACAACAAAGCCGCTAGCAGATCGAACCTCAGCCCTATTACACCAGCGGCACACATTGCCATTGAACCACGAGTCAAGCATGCTATTTTTAATTGCACAAATAGAAAAAAAGTTAAAAGTATTATTCTAAAACTATTAAAACTATTACTAAAAGTTGATATAAAAGTATTTTAAGATCTGGTACGTGGTGTGGCCACATTAGGAATTATGATACATATGAAATGTGACTGGAAAGAAAGCTATTTATATATGTAATCATCATCAGTGGCGCAACAGCCCCACGGTGGATCAAGGCCGTCAGCCTGCTGGTAGATTTCTAGACAGGAGATGTTTTCTTTTTACGGGATAGGGTTGTCAACACTACGTCCAACAGCCATATTAAACCGAGACCTACGGTTTAAAGTAGATTCCAAATCACTACAAGCAACCGTGGCACCGCCAGGTCTTGAACCCGTAAGCTGCGGCGCCAGAGCGCTAAACACTCGGTCACCAAGTCCTATATATATATGTGTGTGTGTGTGTGTGTGTGTGTGTGTGTGTGTGTGTGTGTGTGTGTGTGTGTGTGTGTGTGTGTGTGTGTGTGTGTGTGTGTGTGTGTGTGTAAGCATGGGCACTCTTACTCATTTTGCACCAACCAGTGGCAGTACGTGTAGCTTGAAGATAGGCTATGGACGCGAGTCACACTACCCCCGCAAGCTCTACGATTTAATTAGACCAGAATATATATATATACATAGTTGTATAGTTTCGATGAACTCGGGGTAAAGAAATTGAATGCGGTGCCAAAACCCAAACAGACAATGTTAAAAAAAAAAATTCCCCCTTTCTTCTTTCAGTTCAGTAACATTACGCAGTTCAATAACACTCTGTTTTGTTTGAGAGAAATATTCATGACGGCGGGTATAAGTTAACTCTGACAGAGAAATGTAGCGTGTTATCCAGAATGGAATACTCAAAACTTAAATATACAGATAACTTGATTAGTGGAAACACATTTTTAAGGGGTCTCTTTTTAAAAAATCAGGATAATTATAAATCTTAATAAATATATATATATGTGTGTGTGTGTTATATTTAAAAAATCCCTATACTTATTAATATATGTTGCAGTGTGCGTCCGTTGTTTGCGCAGCTGGATCTGGATATGGTTTTGTTGAGACATTACAAGAATGTAAACACGACATAAGCACCACAAGTAAAGATAGAGACTATTTAACTCATTTAAAGCATCTAATTCGTGGCAGGATTCCACTTTTAAGCCGAAAATAAAGATACCCAAGTTTGCATTGGATGCACGAGATATACTTCTGTACTCAGGATATCTACTTCCTCTCAGGATGAGAGTCTGTAGGCCAACTTATGCACAGGATGGTGCTAACTATATATATTCTCTCAGGGTGAGAGACTATAAAAGACTCTCTGAGACAGCAGCGCCAGTTGGCCAGTCTCCGGCGAGAGTCTCGATGCCTACTGATCATTTCGGCTGAACGCTGCAAAAGGCGCTCTTCAGTGCTTAGGAGAGAGCACGATTACAATATATTATTTTTAAAATAAAATCTCAATCATTGTAAAATCTATACTGGTTCGACATTGAAACTTTCATCTTTGCAAAACTAAAAAAATTAATAAGCGTTTCATTTAAACTTAATTTAATTTATTAGCTTCTAAAAAAGATTAATTCTCACTTTGCAGCGAATTGTCATGCCACTCAAGTTTGAAATATTTTAATGAAAAAGAAAAAAAAAATTGCAATTGTAGATTATAGTTCTTGAAATGTACTTTAAAATAGGAATCGAAAAGGCGTCATTTGAAATTGCTATCCACTAAACCATTGTTTCAGCACTTTTTGAATACATTTGAAACAAATAAACTGCAATTAATATGAAAAAAAAAATATTCAAAACTATGCTTTAATTCAAGGCTGTCCAACCCAACTGACCTTGCGGGCCACTTTCGAAGTGCGTCCTAACTCCGCGGGCCGCCTATAACATTATAGATCAACCTATTAGATTGAGACCCACTGTAGACATTTTTGTGGAGTGGAAAATTGAAACACAGTGAGTTATTATTTTTATGTTTACTATTATTCTTGCATGGGGCCCTGAATGGCCAGCGCTCTAACGCTCGGTACTACAGGTTTCGGGTTCGAGACCCGGCGGTGCCATGGATGTTCGTAGAGGTTCGGAATCCACTTTAAACCGTAGGTCCCGGTCCTAATAGGATCGTCGAGCGTTGCGGGGGCATTGTTACTCCGCGTCCGTATCTTCAAGTTACACGCGCCCCGGGTAATGCAAAGTGAGTAACGTCTGTGCAGCGCTTACCTTAAGGCATCAAGACCAAGCTGTCTAAATGTTTGCCAGCTGCATTGGAACAAAAAAAAAAATATTCTTCCATGCAAACATAGATAATGTATAATAATAATGATACTAAACGCACATTGTCAAGAAATGTATAACACTCAAAATGAAATATAAATATAAGCGAGATCATTAAAAAATATTCATTTTACTAGTGCGGTATTTGTTTCTCCACTCATCATGAGTTTGCAGAATATAATTAATTGAATTATTCTGCGAACTCATCACTGTAAAGTGATCCATGAAACAGGCACTATCTGTCCTCTATTCGCAAGACTATTATTTTAAAACCAAAGTTAATTTTTTCTCATTCTTTCGACAGTTCATTTTTGAATAGATGGATGCACATTTAATGTAAATTTTTGAATACATTGTTTTTCTTTACCTTGACGATTGTAAAGTAAATATATTTTGTAAAAGTGTGATACATCTCACGGGCCGGAAAAATATTCAAAGGAGGGGAGGAGGCCGCATGCAGCCCGCGGGTTGGCCACCCCTGCACTAAATGAAAGAACTTAAAGTAAATACAAAAGTATAAATTGCTTCAAAGTACAAACTTCTCTTAAGTAAACCTTCACTAAAATTGCATAACTACATTTAAAAAAAAAAAAAAAAAGTTGTTTTAGGAATAAATGTTTATCTCTAAAACCGTTTTCCAGATTTAAAATTATCCTACAAGTATCAATATTTCCTTTTTTTTATGTTTCCAAGTAAATTTGTGCAATACGAATATTCTCGGAATTTGAAGGATTCGAAATGACTTTAAAACGTCATCTTAACAAACGATATATTTTTACAACATTCAAAAGAAACACCTATTTTTGATTCTTAAAGACCCCAAAAAATAAAACTAGCGATACACTCAAGTCAGAATACTATTTTAAAAAGTTATACTCATTTGCAAAATTATTTGACATGTATACAAACAATATTCTAGGAAAAAAACTCTTTCTTAAAAAAAAAAATTATGTCTTTGTAAATAAAACATTATGTTTTGCAACCAAACATTGAGTGAAGTATTCATACATAAACAAAAAATAACCAAAATAATATTTACACACAAAAAAAAAGAAAAAGTAAGAAAGAAAGAACTACATTTATATTTATGTCTTTTAAGCAAAAAGTTAGCCCAAAATAAATAATTCATACTATACTTAGAAAGTTTTTTTTCAATAAATTTCTTTTTTTCTACGGAGATTATCATTTTAAAATCATGGGAGACCTGTTTAACTTTAAGAATAAGAATTCTTTCACTTTTAAAATAACAAGAAAATTGCACAAAAATTTCCAACCAACTTTTTTTTTTTTTTTTTTTTTTTAATTATATTTTAACAGAAGATTAAAATAAAGTAAAAAAGATAATTTTTTTTTCATAGAAAGGAATGTATATTCAAATAACGTTCCTTCAAAATGTCAAAAAAAGTCATGTTATGAAAAATATTCGGTTAAGAACTAAATTTGCTGCTGCAAAATTTTTATAGAAAAAGTATCTGGATAATAATCTGAGTAAAATATTCGGTGACAAATTAAAATTGCATGTTGCAAAAATTTTATAGAAAGAGTATTTCAGTAACAAAGTAACATAAAAAAAAAAAAAAAAAGAGACAAAACTAGCAATAAAAATTAAAAAATATTCACCGCAATTTACAAAGAATCTCTTATAAAAATTGGCAAGTAAACATCTTTTTTAAAAGCACCCTTTGCGTTTTTAGCATTGGCTTCGTGACGAAGGTCGTGTATGAGATTCATACGTGAGAATTTGTAACAATGGTGGCATCGTTCTTTGTTCGAAGAACAAGTGCTGTCTGTAACGCTTTCACTTATGGAACAGCACTTTTTCACTCGAGTCATTCATTAGTGCGGTCTGACTGCAGCAGACAACGCTACAGTGTCACTGAACATAGTGCTGATAATGCAGTAAATGAATAAAACCAAAAGTGCGATTTCAGCTTTGCATTTTTTAGAATTCTTCTAGATAAAAAATGTAATTAGCAGCAGGGGGAAGGAAAAGATTTTGAACTATTGTTTTTCGCTTTTAAACATTCTTTTGATTTCTGAGTTACATTTATTTTTTATTTATTTATTTATTTTTATTTTTATTTTTTTTTTTTTTTTTTTTGGTATCCGGTGTTCGTTTTCAAAAATGCTCTAGTTGATAACAGTTTTGTGATACGAGCAATTCTAATTTAAATGTTTATCGGAATGCAATCCAATCTTTGTATATATAATTCTTCTGTACGTGTGTTTGTCACTGAATTCCTCCTAAACGAATGGACCGATTTGGATGATATTTTTCGTGTGAGTTTCACAAAACATGGAGAAGGGTTTTATGCTATACTTTTTTTTTTGTAAGTCGCCACCAGAGGGTGCTGCAGTCCATTCACTTCTATACTGTTCAGCCCATCGTTATGAAAATGGGCCATAATATGTATTCGAGTATGGAAATTAGGTTCGAGCTATCCACTTGAGTATCACTTGCTACCAGAGGGTGTTGCAGCATTTCATCTTATATGACGTTCAATCGGTATTCATGAAAATCAGTATGCACCTATATAAGAACATGAAGAATAGATTCGCGATATGTCCTTTTCTACAATGCATTTTTTTTTTTTTCTGGCAGGACAACGTACTTTGGTAACTATGATCTTCTCGTGTCCATTGAATATGGCGAGGCACTGATTTTGCGTTAACGTTGCAGCGTTATATCGAGATACGATTCAAACTACAACTAAATGCAACTAATACTAACTTTTGCAGATATTCCAAAAAATGTAAGAATTTCATCGTTTTCTACATTCATGGCAAATTATATATATATTGTTTTAATATGACATTCTCATTTCTATATTTACATATAGAAACGAGAATGTCAAATAACGCGCGTTAACCTACGCGTCCATTTTCGTCCTGTTCTCGGCGCAAACTACGCCTCTCTCTCTCTATGGGAACGAAGTGTACTCACAACAACTAGAATTCCATCTCAATTCCTCTACGATTTCTTTTTCAACCCTTCTTTGAATTCTTTCTGTTTGAAATCCTTTTCTCTTAATTCTAATTATAACCTTCTCTAAATCGAGTCTTTTGGAGATGCGACATACACTACACTACCCTCCTGCGACGGTGTCTTTTCGACCTGGTGTAGGCTTTCCTGCACCAGGGGGATTAGTAACAACAACAACAACTACACTATCCTAGACCAGTAATACAGAGGATAATCATCAGGTATCTGAAGCGTGAAGTACCATATACGCTGACCATACACCGATCAAGCCATTTATAAACACTAGAGAACTAAACCCTCTCAGTCGCTACTGAGTGATTCGAACGGGCTGGCAACTGGCGTACCGATTACTGAGTACCAACAGGGGGAAATACCCCTTAAACCTCCTCATCTTAATTCATAAATATGCTTTAAATTTTAATTGGATGCTTAATTAATGTTAGTAGAAATAGAAGATAAAGTTTCTAAAAATTCAAGTTAAATGGTACTCAAAAAAAAAAAAAGATAAAAATACGAATAATAAAATGTAAAATGTAAAATAAAAGAAATTAAAGTTAAACAAAAATTCAGTACAATTAGGGATCAGTTGTCGATGCCAAAACTATTGAACAAGTAAACAGAGTATAAACTCATTAAAAATATAATAGTACACAAGGGTTATGCTGAACGGTGAGAGCCATGGTGATAGTGATGCTGAAAAGTAAATAATTATTCACACAAAAAAAAAAAAAGGCCAAAATCAGAACCGATTTTTTTATATATTTTCGATTTTATTGTTTTTATTTTTATTTATTTATTTATTATTATTATTATTATCATTTTTTTTTTATTCCATCCTTTTATTTTCCTAACAAAAAAAGGAGGGAGGGGGTAAAAAAGCGTACGATAAAAGATTCGAATGGGGATGTTGATTATCTCACTCTCTGGTCAGACGGCAGGAGGAAGAAAGCCCCATGTTGAAGAAAAAGCAACATGGAAGAGAGGAAGGGGGCGACGAAAGCAGGCGGATGTGTCTCTCAGATCGGAGACAGCTGGGCTTATTTATAGAGTCGAGATTAGCGGAGGGTCTCCGGACTAAAATACAGTTTCACCATCTGTGGAAACACGGGACAGTCGGGGCACGTGCACCTTCCTACCCCCGTGAGGGATGGGCAAGGATCTCTCTTCCTCAGATTCTTGCTCCAAAATAAATGTTTTGCTTCCTACTCAACAGAGCGTGCAATTCACGAGAAACTAGGGAAAATAACAGAACAAGGGTTCTTCAACTGTTTTTGAGCCCCAGATTCTTACGATTACGGTCCCAACCTTTAAATATTATTTTTAAATACAAATAATAATAATAATAAATAAATAAAATAATACAGTAAAACCATATGCAGTTATACCTTCAGTATACGTCATTAATCCATTTCAGATCATCAGGCTTATACGGTATACTACATACAGGGAAGGGGAAACGATGAATTTATCCCCATGTTTAAAAATAATAATAAACAAATGTATAAAATAATACCGTAAACCATATGCAGTTATACCTTTAGTACATCTTTAATCTATTAAAGAGTCATATACCGAAAAGGATTTATACCATATACAGGGAAAGGGAAAATAAAAGGATAAAGGGAAAATGATAAATCTGGGTAAAAACGCATAAAGAAAAATGATGAATCTGACCCTATATGAAAAAAAAACCCTATTGTTATTGGCGTATCGCAATGAAATAACTGAATGAACGCTTAACATTAAAATGCAAATATATTTCCTCTAACAAAAGTAGTTAAATAGAATGCATATGTAAATGGAAATTCACCCAATTTCATTTTCCTTTTTCCTAATTTTCCCTATCCTAATTAGCTTTGTTTTTCACATCTATCCCTTCCACAGGTATTTTTACACAGCAAGTCGTATTTCAAACAAAGGTCAAGCAAGTCGTATTTCAAGCAAAAGTCGTAAACCAAATAAAGTTTTTCTTGTCCAAATACGACAATAAAAATTTTGTCTATCAAATTGAATTGTCCATCAAATTCAACTTATTCATCATTCATATACACAGAGCTACTACTTTATATTGAATCCGAATAGCTGTACTAGTAAAATTCCTACAAAGTTAAAACTGTATTTGAATATTTTCAACTGTATTTCAGACTGGAGCGAGCTAGAGCCTCGTGGAAAAACTTTTTTCGTCCATCTCTCAGCCCAGTTAAAAATCTGGTCTTGGTACTCTTTGTTGTCTTAACCTGTGAGCAGACGCATTAGAAAGGGTTTTGACCTCACGTTTCTGCTTTTGTTACGCATTTCAAGATTGTTCCCGCGCGTCTAGATGAATTTTATTAGTATTTGGAATCTCATTGAAGTGGGGAATGTCTATTATGAAAATATTTCACATAGAATACGTTGATTCAAACAGAGCAGTCCATAGGCGAGTATAAATCTCATAATCAACTCCTCCTCCTCAAGTCCACTAAGTTAATTGTTCTTGTTCATTTTTTTTTTTGCAGACCTACTTTTTTGTATTCTTTTCTGTTATATCTATTTAAACTGCATTTTGGAAAAAATAAATATTATTCAATACTATACTTATTTTCTCCGATCTAAATATTATATTACCATGATCATTTTATACAGGATATTAAATTAGTATTTTTATGTGTATTGGACTGGGCCTGAATGGCCGAGTGTCTAGCGCTCTGGCGCTCGGTGCCACAGGTTTCGGGTTCGAGTCCTGGCGGTGCCATGGATGTTTGTAGTGGTTCGGAATCCACTTTAAGCCGTAGGTCCCGGTAGCAGAAGTCAGACTTCTACCTACGTGTGCTCCATCAGAACAGAAGCTCGACCCTCCTTCCATGAGGAATACAACAACAACAATTGTATTGAACTGTGTTAACCGAATTGTACTGGTGTGTGTTTGTGAACTGAAAACCTGAACTTTCTTAAATCTCTATATCTTAAGCCAAAACCATTTAAAATTAAAAGATGAACACTATGTACTTTTTTTTGTAATAATTTCGACTCACATATACTTGTCTCAATAGGTTGTCATGGCTGAAATGATACATTCTGCCAAATCATGTATATCTTGTAACTTAACCATTAGCTAGATTTGGAGCATAGACAAGCACTGAAACGTTCTCTTATGAGCTAACAGCTATTATCCAACTGACAGATCGTCAAGATGGTTGCTGCATTCGTTTCTGTTTTAAAATGCACAATAATTTAAAAGATTTCTTAAATTTTTCTTAAAACATGCCACTCGTATTTGTATGGATTGTGACATCCATAATGTGTGGTGATAAAAATAATGTGAAAAGCGGATGTTTTAAGAGGATTATATAAGATATTTCTGCGAAAATAAAATAATGGAAGCTCACGGTGAGGAAATATCCTCTTCGACCAAAGAAACACGCGTGTTTTGCAAGTTCTGTTTCTGATAAGAGCGGTTTTTCTCAACACATTTGTGCTCGTAATGTCGAATTAGGCAACCGACTGAAATGCTAGCATCGCATCTTCTTATTTAGAAAATTTCATAATTGAGAAATAGAAACCATAAAAAATGTTTTTACTTATTAGAAAGTTTATTTTATTTTATTTATTATTTATGTATATAAAGATACATTTACCAATTTTAGTAATAATCATTTTAAATTCACTGTCTATTTTTATGACATACATCTTAAAAGTCACATTTATAAGATAATACAGCAATATTTATATTATTGAAGAACGAAATAGTTAAATTTAATTGCCCTATTTTGAGCTGTTTTAGATAAAACTAACATTGGAATTCCATTTGGAAATATGCAAACCGTTTTCCCGTATCAAAGTAACATCAACATGATTAGAATCGACTGAGCAACTGCCCACCATCCCCCATGTTCTATTTCCGAACATGAGCCCGCATATGATAGTTCCATTAAGCTACCTCAGCCTAGCTTCCACAAACCCACTTTCTTTTTCGAACGCGGGCAGAATGGAGATTATGACAGCAGAGTGGAGATTATGAAAGCGAAAGAACAAATATCGAACAACATGGCCAATACCATTTTTCATTTTTTTGTTCCGCAGCGAACAGGTGGTTGCCTTCGAGAAAGAAGCCTCCCCATTGGTGCACCTGAGCATGACATCATCTCCAGCAAGGAAATCCGCTTTCGGCGTTCTGAGGACGGAAAAATATCGTCTGCTCTTGATATCATCCGTTTTCATTCCGATCTGACATCCTGCCTCGTGTTTCCCCTTTTGGCAGCATTTTTCTCTTTCCTTTTTGGCAACATTCCTGATTTCGTCGAAAATATTACCTTACGCTGGGAAGAGTGAATGAATTGGCTGTCTTTGCTTTTATTTTATTTTTATTTTATTTTTCATGCTTCTTGGCTCTTTAATTATATTAATTAATTAATTAATCAAAAGGTGTTTATTTTTGTCAGTGCTGTTAATGCAAGTATTTGTAGAATGATGTGTTAAGTGACAATTATTATTTTATTTGTTTTCTATTAAAATATTATATGGAAAATAAACACATAGTATGAATTTATTAACTTTTCACTATTGATTTAATCATACAAATAGTAGTTCTTTTTCTTTTTTTAATTATTTTTAAGTAAACTAATCAGTAACATTTTGAGAGAAATACATTTATCAAATTTAATTTCACTATTTGATATATTTGTTTTTATGCTATTAACTTTGCACAATTGATTTAATCATAAAAATAGTAGTGTGTGTGTGTGTTTTTTTTTTTTTTTTTTTTTTTTTTTCCCCCTCTCTATTTGACGTATTTATTTTTGTATGTCATTATCTCAATATATATGTCTAGGTGAAATGAATTTCAAGTTTGGAAAAAAATAAAGTTTTCACGTTTTGGAAAATTTGGAAAATTTATTTCACGAAATAAATTTTGAAAAACTACTTATTCCACATACAAAACAGAAAATTTCAGTTCAAAATAAAAATATTTTAAGTTCTCAGTTCTGTTTTATTATTCTTGTATTGAAGATGATCTTCTCCAAGAATATAAACTTTAAGATTCTACAAAAGTTTTCTAGAAAATTATAAATTAAAAACATTTTAATCATTTTAGAAAATGGAAATAAGAAATGAAATTCGAAATTTAAAACCTCAATTTTTTTTTAGATTTCTTTCAAAAATAATAAAAAAAGCAACAAATTTTTATAAATTGTTTTTGGAAAATTAATTCGGCCATATCAAGTTTGGAGAAATGAATTGGCATCGCTCTCAAGATGTGCTGCCAGATACGTTACTTCTAATATTACGGTTTCGTGAATGTAATATCTCTAAACCAGCTGCTTCTGCATGTGTTGCAGCTTTCAAAAGTTTGTGATGTTTTGAATAATGGGATATTGTGAGACATGTGTCTCTCAAGTCAGGGATGCATAGACCCACACTCTACTGTAGTATCTTTCCTAGCTGTTCGCGTCATCATATTTCAATTTTATTTTCAAAGATACTGTGTATAATTTTTTTGCAAGGTTTTCAGTTTCAATGAGGATTAACATATAAACATGAGGAATGAAAACATAACATTAAGTGAATGAATCAAAACATATGGAACCTGAGCCAATTTTCATAAAAGTACATATCTTAATATTAAAAAAATATTTTATACAATGTATTCCATTTGATTACTAACTCGAAGATCATAAACCTTTGTCAACAAAGAGCTAACATTCTTCTATGCAATTTTTTTTATTTTTTTTTAACATTATTGCTAAAAATATGTTCTTTTAAAAATTGCACTCAATTAGATAGTTGGGGTTGTTGTTAAATAATACATCATAATGCATTGGCCTATTTGGATAAACACATTTGTGAATCAAAATTTTTAGACATGAATATGTATCTTTATATATGTAATTCTTCTGTACGTGTCACTGAACTCCTCCTAAACGGCTGGATCGATTTGGATGAAATTTTGTGTGTGTGTGTTTAAGTGGGTCCCTTGATAGTTTAAATTCACAATTGTATTCTGTAGGTGGCGCTGCAATTGATTCTTCTGTACGTGTGTTTGTCACCGAACTCCTCCTAAACGATAGATCGATTTTGATGAAATTTTGTGTGTGTGTTTAACAAAACACGAAGAATGTTTTTATGCTAACCACCTTGTTGTAAGTCGCCACCAGAGGGTGCTGCACTCTATCCACTTCTATACCGTTCAACTAATCGCAATGAAAATTGGTAACGATATGTATTCGACAATGGAAAATAGGTTCACGCTATCTACTTTATTGTTACTTGCCACCACAGAGTGCTGCAGCATTTCATCTTACATACAGTTCAAACGATATCCATGAAAATGAGTATGTACATCTATTGGAACATGGAGAATAGATTCGCGATATGAAATTTTCTACAATGCATTTTTTCGGCAGGACAACGTATGCCGGGTTCTGTCAGTATATATATATATATGAACTCTGAAACTAACAATCCGATTTTTTTTTTCTTAAATGTGTGTTTTGTTTCAACTTGAGAGATAGGATAGTTTTTATACAGATTTTTTTTTATTTAAATGCAAAATCGACGATTTTCATATTTCGTCATTTGGCGCAACTAAAATTTGCGATTTCTCATCCGATGGACGTAATTTTGAAAGTACATTCAAAATACAAGGTCAGGTGTAGCATAAGATCGGGTCGTTGATGCCAATACGTAACGAAGAGTCAAAATTTCTTCAAATTTATTTTATGGGCAGTTCTGAAGAACGTTTGACAACTCGATGTCAGTATAATTGTGTCGAACAAGTAAGTACAAAGAGCTATTGTAGAATTGTTGGAAAACCTTTTAGAAAATCATAACCAACTTATTAAATTATTTAACGAATTTATTTATTTTGACGAAAGACAGATTATGAAGAAATAGTGTTCATCGCTTAGTTCTTAGATAAACGAAAGTAATGATTATTAAAAATTAAATTTGATAAAATAATTATGAAACAGTGTTAAAAATCAACATTATCTACCTCATTCATTAAATGAATAAAAATGAAACATTTTCTATTCGTTGAATCTTAATTTGAACTTTTCATCATTCTTTACCAATCACTTCCTTAACAATACCAATTATAGTATCTAATAATTTAACGAAATACAAGAAAGCCACAGCAACGCGTGGCCGGGTCTGCTAGTATATATATATATATATATATTCCCACAATTATGAAATTTTCTAAATAAGAAGATGCGATGCTAGCATTTCAGTCGGTTGCCTAATTCGACATTACGAGCACAAATGTGTTGAGAAAAACCGCTCTTATCAGAAACAGAACTTGCAAAACACGCGTGTTTCTTTGGTCGAAGAGGATATTTCCTCACCGTGAGCTTCCATTATTTTATTTTCGCAGAAATATCTTATATAATCCTCTTAAAACATCCGCTTTTCACATTATTTTTATCACCACACATTATGGATGTCACAATCCATACAAATACGAGTCGCATGTTTTAAGAAATAAGTAATGAGAAAATTTTAAGAAATCGTTTAAATTATTGTGCATTTTTAAAACACGCATGCAACTGTTAGCTTGACGAACTGTCAACTGGATAATAGCTGTTAGCTCATAAGAGATCGTTTCAGTGCTTATCTGTGCACGAAAACTAGCTAATGCGTAAGTAAGTTAGTAGACATATGATTTGGCAGAATGTATCACTCCAGCCATAACAACCTCTTGAGACATTGCCATGCTTCGCCCAATCCTCACGTACGCTCGCCCGGTCTGGTCCCATGCAGCTCAATCTAAATTAAAAACGCTCGAAACTGTACAAAAATATCACTTTCCGCCCAATAACCTCTGCTGAAGGGCTCGTGTGCAATTCTGATCTCTATGAAACTGTTAACATTCCTGCCCTTTCTTAAACACATCTCTGTTCAATCTTTTGACACGCTTATGAATCACGAAAATGCTGCCATCCAGGAGATGGACGCTTACGTTCCCAATGATGATTTAAAACATCCACGCAAAATTTTAAATTGATTTTTAAATATTTTTTCTTTTCTTTTTATTCGTTTATGATTGTAAATTTATTTTATTCTATGTGTAAATATATTCTGGCAATTTTCAATGTTTCGGTTAGCACAGTCTAATATAAATAAAAAACATTAATTTGATATCACGTATAAAATGATCTTGGTAATTTTTTTAATATTTAGAAAAGTATCTATAGTATTGAACATTATTTACTTTTTCCAATAAATTTACAGTATTATAATATATTAGTCCTTCTTTCAAAATGCTGTGAAAATAAATTTGAATAAGATCAATAGATTCAACTGGGCAGCTCGTATGATTCAAACTCTGTAAAAAAAGCTCGTTTTGGCAAAGTTTACAGGGACTGAGAGGAAGAGGACGACAGAACAATAAGCAACTGACATCACATGACGGTTATGTGTTGACGGAGAGTTTCCTCACGCGAGGAGGCTTTGAACTTTCAACTTGGAAAATTTGACTTGATTTGTCGCTCTACGGTCATTTTCTGCACACTTTAGGCTAAACAGACCGGGACCTACAGTTTAACGTGGAATCCGAACCCCTCACAAATAGCCATGCCACCGCCAGGATTCGAACCTGAAGCCTGGGATACGAAAGACCAGAGCGACCAGAGACTTGGCCATCAGGCCGCAGTGATTGTTGGAGAAGACTTTTATAAATGCTATAATGACCCACATATTATAAAATTGATTAAGATCCATAGATTCAACTGGGCTGCTCGTATTTACAGAATGAATGATTAAAACCCGTAAAAAGGCTCGCTTTGACAAAGCCACAGGGACAAAGAGGAAGAGGACGACCCGATGGACAGACGCAGTTGAAAAAGATTTTGCTCTACTAAAGGTTAAGGATTGGAGGACCCTTGTCACCCAGAGGAATGTATGGAAATCTTTTCAAAGGAAAGCCTTGGCCCACCCTGGACTGTCGTGCTATTGCATATTTAAGTTCAGTTTTTATTTCATATTAGAAACTACACACCTTGCTATTTTTCAGACAAAACAGGTTTAGTAAGGTAGAGGATTCGAAGACCATCCCCATCAAGAAGATTACAACTTCGGAGGTAACACACTTTTATCTCGTTCGTTTAAAAATGTTCCCTCTCAAAAACAATGGCAAACAAAATTTAAAACTCGGTGTTGATTCGAACAATGGAAGCCTTCCCATTGAGCCAGGGCGGACGGAAGAAGGAAAAGCAGGCAGGCAGAAGTGCAGAGGATGAACAACAAGAAGGTAGAAGAGCGGGACAATTCGGAGTTGCTTCGCGACATGCCACTGCCAGGATTCGAACCCGAAACCTGTGGAACCAAAGGCCAGAGCGTTAGCTAATTGACCATCAGGCCGCCTTGAGATCCTTTAATCGTGTCTTTGTATTACGTCTAACTGCCATTCTAGTCATGTATTTTAGTATTAAGAAGGGATTCATTTATTTTATACAACCCTGTCAATGTGCAATATACAAATAGCAATAGGAATTTTTATTTATTTATTTTTTTTCCTTTTCCTTCCATTTCTTAAGGAAAAATTCATTTGACAGATGTCTTCTTTGGTACAAGTTCAAGGATTCGAAGCGGCCTGGTGCCCAAGTGGCAGCTTTGGCCTTTGGTACTGCAAGTTCGAATGCTGGCGCTGGCATGGATGTTTGGGAGTGGTTCGGAATCCACGTTAAACTGTAGTTCCCGGTTTGCTTAGACCTGGTGTGCACAAGATGACCGCAGAGTTGCAAACCAAATCAAGGATTCAGAAGGAATAAAGAACGTATATTTGAAGTACCACTGTAACAAATAAGAGAGGGCAGTTTTTAAGTCCAGCATTCATTTCATATTAGAAAATACACACTTTGCTATTTTTTCAGACTACTCACTTTTTAAAACAAGTTTAAAGCTCGAGGATTCGAAGAACACCCCCATCAAGAAGATTACAGCTTCGGCGGTAACACACTTTTATCTCGCTCGTTTTAAAATGTTCCACTCTCAAAAACAATGGCAAACAAAATTTAAAAAATATAAAAAATTCGGGGTTGATTCGAACAATGGAAGCCTTCCCATTGAGCCAGGGCGGACGGAAGGAGGAAAAGCAGGCAGGCAGAAGTGCAGAGGATGAACAAAAAGAAGGTAGAAGAGCGGGACAATTCAGAGTGGCATTCGCGACAAAGATTTCCGTTCAGAACATCTCGTGGCCAAGGACGCTCGCACTTCAAGAAAAAAGCAATTGCTGCTGCACGTACTTTTCTCTCTTTCTCAATGATCACAAACGAGAGGTTCCCATTTAGAGTCATCAGAGAATGGAGTGGCGTTTAGCAGATGCTTACTTCTGCACAAAAAAGCAAAAAAAAAAAAAAAAAAAAAAAAAAGGAGAGCGACAGATTTTAAATGAGTGTCTTCCACACTGTGACGCACTCCACGCACGTCATGGTTTTGAAGTTCAGTTGCTCGTGTTTGTTTCATTGTTTCAGATTCTAGACAGAAGATTTTGAATTTTTTGAATTCTTTTTTTCTTCAATTCCTTCTATTAGCTCACACTCTCCCTATATATATCTTGTTCAAATTTGCAATCGTTCATAAAATACTTTTTCATTCCATCCACTCAAGTTGAAATACATTTTTTTTTTTTTTTTTTTTTTTTGAACTTGTAGTGGATGACACTGGATGTGAATACGGTTTTCTCAAATATTAATTCATTCATTAAATTTAATTCATTAATTTTAGGGGTTTTTAGATTTAAGTTGCTTGTATCTACCCATAGAGGGCGCCCGATAAACTTAAAAAATGAATGAAAATTATTTATAAAGAACTTTCTGCAATAGAGTGAAAAAAAGTAGGAATTGACTTTAAGAAACAATTTTTTATATTACTTGTTTACATTCATTTTCTAAGCCAGTAAAAGGGCGGTGTGTGAGTTAGATGCGAACGAAGGTTTTCACTATGGTTATGCCAAGGCCTGATGGCCGAGTGGCTAGCGCTCTAGCGCTCGGGTTTCGGGTTCGAGTCACAGCGGTGCCATGGATGTTTGTAGTGGTTCGGAATCCCCTTTAAACCGTAGGTCCCAGTCTAGTAGGATTGTAGAGCGTTGTGGGAATAGTGTAACTCGCGATAAATAAAAATAAAAAACCTTCATTCAATTCCAAACCCTTCAGGGCGTAAGAAATGCCAGTTGAAAGAACGCACCGCGAGATTTTTCTTATCATCATAATTCAAAAGAAAAAAAAATTCTCTTAAGACTAAATACCAAAACCAATGACTAACATCACTCAATGCGACATTAAATCAGCCTAACAAGGAGACGGGATGGAAAACAATGAATCTTTTAAAAGTTCATGATCGAACATAAAAAGAAGTTAAGCGTAAAATAAATAATTTACATTAAGAAGAGCCCTTCACTCATCCGCCGAAATTGAGGGACTCAGAGGTAGACGAACCGAAACCGAGCAGACCCGAGAGCGAGTTTTTATCACCTCCCAATAAATCCTCGCACTCGAATGGTAAACACGGCATTGTAGCAGGCCCAAGAACAACTCTCTCATTCACTCCGGACTCCTCCTGATAGGAGAGTCTTGCTTGTCAACAAGTCGGCTGGGTTGTTGCATGAGTTATTACCCTTCGCATTTTCTCCTCTTTCAACGGGGTCGGAAAAGTGTTGCTGCCTTTTTTTTTTTTTTAAACAAGATGCGGGGAGAGAAAAGGACAAAATGTGCTTTGGAATGCACTTTTCCCACACTCCCAATCGATAGGGAGGGGGACATTTTTATGGCTGGGGTGGTTTTATGGACTGTGTTCCACACCTAATAGGATAAATTTTTTTCTCCTGACATATGAAATGAGAAATTATCTCCCCCCTCTTCCCCTTTTCATATAAAGTAACAGAGCCTGTTTATGTAAATGCGTTAGGCAATTAGATAAGTTCCATGTCGTAAGTCTGAGATTAATTATTTTCTTTATAATTTTTTTAAGAAAGTAAACAAAGATAAAACCAAAAAATATTCCGAGTTGAGATAAACCGACGTATTTCTTAGATAATAACTGTGTATATATATATATATATATCATCATCATTGGCGCAACAGCCTAATGTGGGCCAAGGCCTTCTACCTACTCGTAGATTTCGAAACGAGAGATGTTTTTCTTTTTAGGAGGTAGGGTTGTCAGCTCTACGCCCAACACTCAACAGTCATATGAGACCGAGACCTACGTCTTAAAGTGGATTCCGAACCACTACAAACATCCATTGCACCGCCGGGACTCGAACCCGAAACCTGTGGTACCGAACGCCAGCCACTCGGCCATTACCATCTGAACTACTAGATGTAAAGCTTCTCTTAATTTTTCTCCCAATGTTTTCGCCATCAAATCTTTATGAAGAAATTATGAGTTAATATAACATTCTCATTTTTTTTTTTATAAAAGAGTCAACGCCGTTAACACAGTCTACCATGGAAGGTGCTCCATCTGTACACGACTTCTAACAGCCATTTGTAATTGTGGATTCTGGGCCACTATAAACATCCATGGTGACACCGAGCACCAAAAGCGCTAGTGGACACTCAGTCATTCAGGCCTCAAAAATGTTGAATACTAACGGCACGCGCTATCGATGTACTGACGCGCCCGATGATGCTTGACTTAGGTGATCAAACGAGAAAAGGTATATTCAACATGATATGACCATGGTAGGTTTTTATTTATTAAATTCTTTATTCTAAGCACTTAATTTGATATCAATGTCTACTGAAATCAGCGAATTATCTATAGTGGCACTTTGAAGTGAGAAACTTGCAAGAAGAGAGACGGGTATGACCATCCAGCGGATAGTGTCAGCTCGGAGAAAAAAAAAGAAGACAACTTTAGAAATGTTTTGGACAACTTTGGGTGCCAGTAGATCTACAATTTCCCCGTGGTGCACCTAGTAACACTCTTTAGTGGCTAAAAGATCCACAAATTGGCCTTATTGTTAGATAAATGAACTCTGTTTCAGCATGTTTTGTTGTATTTGTTCTATTATTTTGTTGTTGTTGTATGTATGCATTTTTTTTTTATTTTTCGTTGTTTTTTTTTTGCTGTAACTGTTCATAATCTGCCATTGGAAATGCAAAAAAAAAAAATAAATAAAACTGGAAATGACCCAATGATAAGGTAACTATTGATGAAGCGCTTTCTAATCGAACTGGCTGTCAATGAAAGCAAAACAGACTCAAGTCTGACCACTTCCTTCAGAGGCAACCATGATTCATCAACGCATGACAAAATCACGGCCAGGCGGCTGCATTGGCACAGATTCATAGCAAAAAGAACAAAGGATGAAAAATGAATCAAAAGGTTAGAATGAGATTACATGTTAGATACATTCCAGTGCGTAGGTTTCCGACACCTTCGGAAAGGGAAAGTTAAGAGGTGAAAATGTCTCCGTGGCTGACCTGTGACCAAGCGATTGCCGAGTGAGATTCGCAGAAGATAATCTGCCATTGTCGGTGTGACGGCTGTTGTTCCTTGATTTTATCGCGCGGGCATGCCGTGGAGGTCAACTGCAGATTAGCATTGCGTCACATTCTGCTAATCTTGATTACAAAATTCCTCTTTTGAAGAAATTTGAGAAAGACAAAGAACAGGTTTACTTCTGTGCCCAAAAGTAAAAACCAATTATTTTTTCGAAAACTCTTTATTTATTCTTCCAAATTTATTTCATCGCCTTCAAAGTAATCCCCTCCGGACACAATGCACTTGTGACAACTTTTCTTCCCATACTCAATGCATGCTAAAAAGCCATTGGCAGGGATGGCCTTCAAAGCGCGTTGAAGTTGAATCTCTTCAGTCGACTCAAAACGGTGTCCCCAGATGGAGTCTTTTGAATTTAGGGAATAGCCAGAAGACACACGGTGTGAATTCGGGGGTTCTGGAACGATATGGGTTTCATTTTTGACGAAAAAGTCACGAAGAAGCAATGCAGTGTGAGCTGGCGCATTCAGTGTTTTCGGTACCCATCGAGATTTGACGCGATTGAGGCCCAAAATGGAATTGGTCGATCCTTTTAAAATTCCAACATCATCAGCAAGGTCTCTAATTGTAAACCGACGGTTTGCACCAAATCTTTATTTTGCATAGCACTTATTATTATTAATATGAACAGTTTCATTATTCCGTGTATCCATTCACAGTTACGTTGATGTTCTCAAATGCTGGGCATTTATCATTCTTAATATATACAGTTTCATTATTCCGTGTATCCATTCACAATTATGTTGATGTTCTAAAATGCAGGGCATTTATCATTCTTAATATGATCAGTTTAATTATTCCATGTATCCATTCACAGCTATGTTGATGATCTCAAATGCTGGGCATTTATCATTCTTAATATGAATAACTTCAGTATTTCGTGTATCCATTCACAATTATGTTGATAATTAAACTGTAATATGTTAATAATTAAACTGTATATACTACGAATGATAAATGCTGGGCATTTATCATTCTTAGTATATACAGTTTAATTATTCCGTGTATCCATTCACAGTTATGTTGATGTTCTCAAATGCTGGGCATTTAGTACTCCGTGTCCATTCACGGTTATGTCATTCTCAATATTCTCAAATGCATGGGCATTTATCATTCTTAAATCAATGAAACACAGTTTCATTACTCCGTGTATCCATTCACGGTTACGTTGATATTCTCAAATGCTGGGCATTTATAATGCTTAATATAAACATTTTCATTATTCCGTGTATTCCATTCACAGACATGTTGATCTTTTCAAAATGCTGGGCATTTATCATTCTTAATGTAAACAGTTTCATTATTCCGCGTATTTATTCACAATTATGTTGCTCTCTTTTCAAATACTGGGCATTTATCATTCATTTAATGTAAACATTTTCATTATGCCGTGTATCCATTCACGGTTATGTTGATGTTCTCAAATGATGGGCATTTGTCTTTCTTAATGAAAACAGTTTCATTATTATGGCGTATCCATTCACAATTATGTTGATGTTCTCAAATGCTGGGCATTTGTCATTCTCAATGAAAACAGTTTCATTATTCCGTGTATCCATTCACAATTATGTTGATGTTCTCAAATGATGGGCATTTGTCATTCTTAATGAAAACAGTTTCATTATTCCGTGTATCCATTCACAATTATGTTGATGTTCTCAAATGCTGGGCATTTGTCACTCTTAATGAAAACAGTTTCATTATTATGGCGTATCCATTCACAATTATGTTGATGTTCTCAAAATGGGCATTTGTCATTCTTAATGAAAACAGTTTCATTATTCCGTGTATCCATTCACAAATATGTTGATGTTCTCAAATGATGGGCATTTGTCATTCTTAATGAAAACAGTTTCATTATTCCGTGTATCCATTCACAATTATGTTGATGTTCTCAAATGCTGGGCATTTGTCATTCTTAATGAAAACAGTTTCATTATTCCGTGTATCCATTCACAATTATGTTGATGTTCTCAAATGATGGGCATTTGTCATTCTTAATGAAAACATCTTCATTATTCCGTGTATCCATTCACGGTTATGTTGATGCTTTCAAATGCTGGCCATTTTAAGAGTTTGATCCCCATTGGAATGGCAGTCATTCTTAATGTATTTAATTGATTCAATATTGTCCAGATATCGCCCCATGGTATCCACATTGTGCCACTTTAATTTAAAATAACCAAGGGGTGGCATATGGCATGATATCCTTCGATACGAGTCTTGAATCTTATTAATTTTTTTTTTTTTTTTCCTTGTGCAGTTGGCAATACAGAGACAGTTATCCTTATGCCATCCCCAAGGACTGCACCGCTGTTGCTCATTTCAGTACTACCTATGGAGCAACGGCCTGACGACCAACTGTCTAGCGCCTTGGCCTTTGGTAAAAAAGGATTTAGGTTCGAATCCTGTCAGTGGCATGGATGTTATTTTTGTGGTTCTGTTTGTTTCGATATCCACGTTAAGCTGTGGGTAACTGTGATTTAAACAGATTTCTTAACCCAAAAAAGGGCTTATTGGCAGACACAATTCTGTTTTTATTTCAGGTAAGTTATTATTTTGACAATTCATTTCTGATCCCAAGTATTTAAAACTAAACACAGATTCAAAAGTATAGGTGCCTACGATAATTTTGGGTGTATCCTGACAAATATTTCCTGAGAAAAGCATACTATATATTTCGTTTTCTCCTGGTTTATGTTTAGATGCAAAGCCCTTGTAGCCAATTCAAAAGCTTCCACCAAAGCTGCAAAAGATTTTGCAATGATTACTACAACGTCGTCAGCATGAGCTAAAATCTGAACAGAATTGAAGAATATACAAGGTGATTATAATTAAAGTCACACATTCAAAATGCTGTGGAAAAAGAAACCCTCGTCACAATGAGTTCAAAAAGATACTGGAAGAAGGGGGAATCGGCACGGCATCAAAAAAAAGTACCGAAATGCATGAATAGAGGGCGCTGTAAGCGACATAAAGTGAATTGGGATGCCAGGGATAGTTTGAATCGACATGACAACGTATTTGGCATGAGTTGCACATTAAACTCACTGCAGTGTTCAATGTGCTGGATTGTTTCGGTTCTTTGACGGATAAAATGACTTCAAAGTCATTCAACAAGTGTGACACTGTGAGTGGAAAGTCCATCCACCACGGCAAAGGTCATACCCAATTCGATGGAAACAAATAGGTGGATTTTTTTTTTTTTTTTTATGCCGTACAGTTTCCCCCTTTTTCGAATATCTTTTATACCCCAATCTTTCAATACGGTTGTGCAAAACAATGATGTTAAAACGCAGGCCTGAAAGCAAATCCTTCTGCCGAACTCCACTTTGAATTCAAAAGAATTACCAATCCTATCTTTTTCAGAAAAAAAAAGCGCATAAAAAATGCAAGTTGAAAAAAAAAAAAAAATATCGCCACGGTCTACGCATTGCTTCGTTAAAAAAATAAAAAGAATCCATTAACGAAGCAATAAACGAATTCATTTATTCGACGCGTTCCATACGCAAATATATCATTTCTCTGCGTCACTTGAACGGCCCACTGATTATTCACGGTCGTCTGCATCGGTGTAATAATCCCAGACGAACTTTTCAAGTGGACATCCGCGCAGAGGAGCTCTTCTTTCCGGCGCACTCGCAGAGCGCACAGAATACGGTTTTAGTTATGTCTACGCGCGCACCAGAGTGAAAATAAATCGTCCGCACATGCAACGCTAAACAAATCTTGCGACGGTGTGGATCCTATTTCTGCGCAATAATAAACGCCACTTGAAACTCAGTAACAACTTCCGTGAAGATTCGATTTTATCAAATCGTACTTTTATTAGCATGGGGGCTGTGGCCGAGTGGCTAGCGCTCTGGTGCTCGATACCACAGGTATCGGGCTCGAATCCCGGCGGTGAAAAGGGTGCTTGAAGTGGTTCGGAATCCACTTTAAACCGTAGGTCCCGGTCCTAATAGGATCGTAGAGCGTTGCGGGGGTATTGTTACTCCGTGGCTTACAAAGCGCCCCATGAGTAATGCAAAGTGAGTAACGCCTGTGCAGCGCTTGCCTTAAGGCCTCCAAAACCAATCTGTGTAAGAGTTTGGCAGCTGCATTGGAAAGAAAAAAAAAGGACAAAACTTTTATTAGCATAAGTTATGATGCTTAAGTAATCAATTCTTTTAGTAGATCTTTTTCCAGTGTAGCTCCCAATTTCTAGTTTGTAAACTCACAGAAGAAGGGCTACTACTACTATTACACCACACTACATCACTGTGACTAGAGCTGAATGGCCCCTTTACAGTTTGAGAAGGATGCGGGTAAGAAGTCAGATTGGACTCCGTGACGCTCTACAGTCATACGAGACCGGGACCTACCGCTTAAAGTGGAATCCGAACCACTACAAACATCTATGGCACCGCCGTTACTCGAACTCGAAACCTGTGGTACCGAGCACCAGAGCACTAACCACTAGGCCATCAGGTACCAAGGAACGCCACCAGCGGATTTGAACCCCAGCTTCTTGCACATTTAATTCGCATTACTAATGTGCTAGGAGATTCGTTTTCCTTCGCACATCGGTGGGCCTTGTGTTCCACTTGCATATTAAACTGTAGTGTTCAATGTGCTGGATGGTTTCGGTTTTTGGACGGAAAAAATGACTTCCAAGTCATTCGACAGTCGTGACACTGTGAGTGGAAAGTCCATCCACCACGGCAAGGTCATCATACCACATTGGATGGGAAAAATCGGAACTTTTTTTGGATGCCGTACCGTTTCCCCCTTCTTCAAGTATCTTCAGTTCACATGTGAACACATTGTGACGAGTGGTTCATTTTTTTAAAGCTTTGTTAAAGTGAGACTTTAATTGTAATCCCCAGTATATATAAAAGCTAAGCCTTTTTTAAAAAACATTTAAAAACTCGGCAAACCTTAAAAATATTTTTAAAATTGCGCAAATACCAAAATATTATAAACACATGGACGAATAATGCGGTCAAAACTGTTTCATTATCAAAATGAAAAAAAAAAAAAAAAAATTTTTTTTAATTGGAATTTAATTAAAGAAAACATAATTTTCTAAATTAAAGAAAATATAATTTTCTTTTTTATTGGAAAAAGTATTGCGATTCTTTAGTTTATACTACAAAAATATGCATGCAAAATGTGCACTGTTATTTCATAATATACTATGACATTCAGGATAGTATATTTAAATGAATTTAAAAGAATTTTTATTTAACATGAAATTTTGATGATTTTTGCCTAATTCGAATAATATTTAGCTATTATTAATTTTTTGTTATAACGTTTTCTATTTCATTATAATAAAATAAATTCCTCTACTTCTTTAATAATCTAAAAAAATTTCTATTCTTTTTTTAAACCTAAAATACTGTGATAGCATAGAATTTGCAATTAAATGAACATATAATTTTTAGAAGGTATATTTCGAAAAATTCTAAGCATATTTTTCGATTCAAATTATTATTTTAGTATGCTTTTATTTTTAAACAAGTTACAAAAATTTTAAACGTCAGCATATTTTTATCTGTTTTCACATAAACAAATCAACAATATTTTCGTAATAAACCAAATAAAAACAAATGTAGAAAATATTTTAAATATTAAATTTCAATTTTTATTATTAATCAACATAAAAAATAAAAGTTTTTATATAATACGTAAAAATATCTGCCCATTATGAATATCGTATTATAGATTTAAAATAAATAAACATTTTATAAACAATCAAATTCGAATAGATAGATAGAATAGATTAATATATAAACAATTTGAAATAGTCTAATGCAAATACACATTTTTCATAAGAAAATAAACGCAGAACTTTTTTTTTTTAAATTCATATTCTTGAAAATAATTCAATATAAAACGTGATAAAACACACAATAAAAACCAGTTTTCATTCAAAATTATTAGCGAAAAAAATACAGATAATGAAATTAAATTTTCATAAATATATCAATATGTTCTTCGTTATTTTAACATAAAATGCATAAATATAAAAGGAAAAAAAAAAAATAAAAAACATTGCTAAGTGCAGATTTCTTTTAGAATAGTATTTATAATATCTATAACACGTTTTATGAATAATGACAACAACAGAAAAGAAAACAGTTTTAAACATTTCCAATAAGTATATATACATATATTAAATATATATTAAATAAAAAACATCAAATAGAGAAAAGTATGCGTATGAAAATAAACCTGTGATCATGATGTGTTGATATTCCCATTAAATTGGGTGAATTTTAACTAATTTCGAAAAATCTGATCATGATTTGGACGGGTTTGTTTTCAAATATTTATTATTATTTATTATATATATAATACTTTTTAATATTTATATTTTTATATTATTTATTTTAACATTTATAATTTATTATTATATTTAATTTTAATATTTATCCATTATATATTCTATTTATATGTTTTTTTGTATTTATTATATTCATTAAGCCACGTGATCCATCGACGGGTGTAAGGAGTGGACACTTAGGAGGAAATTGTCCAACATTTGCGTATCAAATGAATAAAATTCGGAAAATCTTCCTAGAACAATATCGATACGAAAAGCATTACACACATTTTTACAACCACCATCGAGTCTTCTCGTTATCAATTATTTATATAATTGAATTATATAATTATTTATATAATTTATTTAATATATTTCATTACAAATTTTTGTTTGTTTAACAAATGTAACAAAATATACATCATGCATAAAGCTGCATAATTTTCACGATACATATGGTAATGAAATAATCAAATCTATTTTTAATGCGGTAAAACAGAAGAAAAACCTCAAACCTTTATTTCTTTCAGCTTAAATGAGCTATTAAAACATTCAAATAAATATCTTAATAATTAAATATAAATCGAAAATAATACATCCAAATTATGCATTGATTTATTTAATATAAAAATTATAATTATCCTTCAATCAAAATATTATTATTTGAAAATGAAACACTGAAGGAAGATGCATTCACAAATAAACAATAAATAAAACAGTGAGCAATATAGCAAAAATATTTCAGGTTTATTTATTATGAAGATTAAAATACGCCTTGACCAATATAAATTCTTCAAAAAAGCCAATCACTGACGGAACACAAACTATCAAAACAAAAACAATCAATGAAAACCGAGAAATCCAAAATTATTTATAGTAACAGAAATAGTAAAACAAATTTTTAAATAAATAAATAATTTAGAAAGCAATTTCTGAATGGAACTTAAACAATCAAAGAAAACCGAGAAATTCGAAATTATTTATAGGAATAAAAACAATAAAAAAATTTTTTTTAGTAAATGTATCATTTATAAAGCAATTTCTGAATAAAACTGAAATTATGCATAAATAATCGATAAAAAAATGCAGGTGTTTAAAAATGGAAATCAAACTCAAAGCATTTTAAAAATCGATATTATTTAAGTTTACTATTACAGAAATAACAACACTTATTGTTAAGAAACTTATATATTTATAAGTTTATATCTTACAAAGTTTTATAGATAAGTATGTATATGTATATATATTTAAACTTTAAAAGGAAAGTAATGACTGATTGTAGTTTAAACATCATATCAATTGATGAAGAAAGGGACCATTCGAAATCGAAAACAAAAACGAAACATTTTAAAAATCGAAGTAGTTTTATTTATTATCATTTTATTATTTATTACTGGCATCAGGTTTATTTATTTTAAAGATTAAAAATACGCCTTAACCAATATAAATTCTTTAGCCAATCACTGACAGAACACAAACAATCAAAGAAAACTGAGAAATCAGAAATAATTTATAGTAATAGAAATAATAAAAAAAAAAAAAAAAAAAAAAATTTAAATAAATGTATCATTTAGAAAGCAATTTCAGAATAAAACTGAAATTATGCATAAATAATCGATAAAAAAATACGCAAGTGTTTAAAAATAGAAATCAAAGTATTTTAAAAATCGATATTATTTAAGTTTACTATTACAGAAATAACAATACTCATTCTTAAGAAATTAATATATATATAATTTTCTTATGATCGATGATCATAATTTTCTTATGATCGATGATTTCTTATGATCTCTTTTTCTTACAATCGATGAAGAAAGACACCATTCGAAATCGAAAACAAAAAACAAAACATTCCAAAAATTGAAGCAGATTTATTTATTATTATTATTTATTACAGGCATCAGGTTTATTTATTTTAAAGATTAAAATACGCCTTAACCAATATAAATTCCTTAAAAAGCCAATCACTGACAGAACACAAACAATAAAAGAAAACCGAGAAATTCGAAATTATTTATAGCAATAGAAATAATAATAACAAACAAAATTTTTAAAGAAATGTATCACTTAGGAAGCAATTTCTGAATAGAACTAAAATTATGCATTAATAATCGATAAAAAATATGCTGGTGTTTAAAAATGGAAATCAAAACCAAAGCTTTTTAAAAATCGATATTATTTTAAGTTCACTATTACAGAAATAACATTTATTGTTAAGAAACTTATATATATATATATATATATATATATATATATATATATATATATATATATATAATCTTTAGAAAGAAAGTAATGACTTATTATAGTTTAAACATCACAACAGTCGATGAAGAAGGGACCATTCGAAATCGAAAACAAAAACAAAACATTTTAAAAATCAAAGCAGGTTTATTTATTTTCATTTTATTATTTTACAGGCATCAGGTTTATTTATTTTAAAGATTAAAATTCGCCTTAATCAATATAAGTTCTTTAAAAAGCCATTCATTGACAGAACACAAACTATCAAAAGAAAACCGTAAAATTCGAAATTATTTATAGTAATAGAAATAATAAAAAAATTTAATAATAAAAGTAACATTTAGAAAGAAATTTCTGCATATAATTAAAATTTCTGCATAAATAATCGATAAAAAATATGCAGGTGTTTAAAAATGGAATAACAATACTTATCGTTAAGAAACTTATATATATAAATAAGTATATATATATATATATATATATATAATCTTCAAAAAAGAAAACAATCACTTATTATAGTTTAAACATCACAACAGTCGATGAAGAAAGGACCATTCGAAATCAAAATCAAAAATAAAACATTCCAAAAATCGAATTTAAACAATCAAAGAAAATCGAGAAATCCGAAATTATTTATACTAATAGAAATGATAAAAAAAAATCTTTTGATAATAATTTTAAATTCTTTTTTTATTTATTATTATTATTTATTACAGGCAACAGGTTTATTTATTATGAAGAATAAAATATGCCTTAGCCAATATAAATTCCTTAAAAAGCCAATCACTGACAGAACACAAACAATAAAAGAAAACAAAGAAATTCAGAATTATTTATAGAAATAGAAAAAAACATTTTTTTTTAATAAATGTATCATTCTGAAAACAATTTCTGAATAGAACTAATGACAGAACACAAACTATCAAAACACAAACAATCACTGAAAACCGATATTATTTATAGTAATATAAATAATTAAAAAAATTTTTTTTTTAATAAATGTATCATTTAGAAAGCAATTTCTGAATAGAACTAAAATTCTGCATAAGCAATCGATAAAAAATATGCAGGTGTTTAAAAATGGAAATCAAAATCGAAGCATTTTAAAAATCGTTAATATTTAACAGAAATAACAACACTTATTATTAAGAAACTTATATATATATATATATATATATATAAAATCTTTAAACAGAAAGCAATCAGTGATTGTAGTTGAACCGTCAACAACAATCGATGAAGAAAGGGACCGTTCGAAATCGAAAACAAAAACAAAACATTCCAAAAATCGATGCCATCTGAAGGCTGCTTCCAATATCAACAATCTTAAACTGACGTTTGGGAGCCCACTGATAACATGTCCAACAGCCGTTGAAAATTATTCGCTGGCGGCGATTAACCCACTGAGCTACTGTTTCCGGTCTGGCAGACGACACGCTAAGGAGTCGAACGTTTCACGAAAAATAAACATTCGATAGAGAACCCGGCATGCTTACTATATATTCTATTATTAAAAAAGGAATTCTTACCTTTGACTTGTCCGTCGAAATGGAACATAAAGTCCTTCTCTTTTTCATAGCGAGAGCCATGAGCACAAATGTTTTTGATTCAGTGCGAAAAACTATATCCACCTACGCACAGTTATAACTCCATTGCTGGAACGTCGAGTTCCAGTCGTTCAACGACTTTTGCTTCGACGCCGCCGTTCGCCATTGCCGAAGATTCGGTTGCCTGTCTCCCGCTTCCTGTTCTGCGGAAGCGCCCTCTGCCGCCCGTTGCCATGGTAACCCTTTATACCTGAGAAAGATTATCCAATTTTAATGAGGATTCGCTACAAGAATTCGATTTGTAGTAAGAAGCGAGTAAAAAGAATTTTTGCGCAAAGGTTTTAAAGGATTTTCCCTTTAAAAAAAAAAAAAAAAAAAATTGTGTTCTTATGCCGGGAATAAATTTCGAATGAATTCCCGAGGAGCTATTTTTAGAATGCCGGTTCCTGAATTATTTTTTCTGAATGGCAAAATCTGATTTCTCAATCCGTGAAAATGAAAGTTTTTTTGATTGCTGCAAATAACTTTTTTCTTTATGCTGTGTTCTTTGAATAAATTTGTTTTTCACTTTTTTTTTTTTTTTTTTTTTTTATCAGAATTTGCCAATTTCAGTTTTGAAGAGTGTAATTGAATTCTAAAATCAGTACTTTGAAGTTTTTAATAAAGTTTTTGAAATGCAAAAGAATGAAGTAAATGAAAAAAAAAACTGTCAAAGAAAATTGTAAAGAAAGATATTATTATAATTATTTTAATTTTTTTTTTATTTTTTGAAATATTTTTTTTTTTTAAACTTTATCCTGAAAAGCCACTAGTTTTATTTTCAACTTTTATATTACTTGAAAAAATCTGTTTATTTTTCATTATGACTTTTGTAATATTAAAAGTATTATAAAAAAATCTTTTAAAAACGGCAAAAATTCAGTCTCTGAAACACGTATTTTTTTTTTTTTTTTTTATGCTTTGTTTATTTTTATGTATATGTAAATTTGTTGTTATGTGTTTGTTTTTATTTTTCTAGAACAAACATGAGAAAAAAATAACAACATTAGTTTATCTATAACTCCGGCGGTCAGTGCCACAGGTTTTGGGATCGAGTCCCGGAGGTGATATGGATATTTGTAGTAGTTCGGAATCCACTTTAAGCCGTAGGTCTCAGTCTAATATGACTGTAGAGCGTTGGGCGTAGGACTCACAACCCTACCCCGTAAAAAGAAAGAAACCATCTCCTGTCTCGAAATCTGCCAGTAGGCAGACGGCATTGCACCCTCCATGGGACTGTTGCGCCACTAATGATGATGATGGTGATGAATTTATCTATAAACGCAGTCCCTGAATTATAGTTTTAGACCATTAATTTAACTCTGATTGCAATTATAAATTCTGGGTTATAATCGCTTCTTTTTTTTAGCATAAAAGACTCTTTTTTTGTACGATTTAGTTAAGCAATTACATTATCTGCATGGCGTTTGTCCTTTGCTAAAATTTTTCATTTATTTTAATGGTGCAAAGCAGCCTGATTTAGACTCTACATTTGTCCACGGTCTCTGCAGTGGTCTAATGGACTCTACAATGGTCAGTAGACTCAACAATGATCAACAGGTTCAACAACAATTCGATTTTCATATTCGAATGACATGTTATATCGGGCAACATAAGATAGCTTTTAGTTTACTGAAAAAGAAAACATTTTATTACTGGAAAGATATTTTATTCAAGGTTTTCTAATTTATTACACACTTGAAACAGATTCTTTGTCAGTAACGTACTACCATGCAGACAAGATCTCAATTCGCGTAATTTATTTTATCTTTACTGAAATTTAATCCCAAAATCAGGTTCCATTTTAAATTTGCTCTCGACATACTAGATGTGATTGTAGATAGATATTGCACTGAAATGCACAAGCCTGTTTAGATCAGTACTTATTTGTGAAGAAATATTTTCGCCATGCATATACAGAAATAAAAATGCTGAATAAAAATACTGAATAAAAACTATTTAACTAATCTCTCTGGTTGACATATTCTTTTTGGAGCTATTTAGCCCCTGGGGGCTCCTCAGTTGAAACAATGAAAATTGCAAAGAATATATGTACAAACATAATGAAATTAACTTACGAAACAAAATATAAACAAAAAGATAAACAAAAAAAAAAAATTAAATTAAAATTTTACGCCGACGTTTTCAATCATCATTGGGAACGTAAGAGTCTATGTCCTGGATGGCAGTATTTGCGTGATTCATAAGCGTGTCAAAAAAAGTGAACAGAGATGTGTTTGAGAAAATCTTTTTAAGGAAGGAATGTGAATATATTTATAGAGATCTGAATTGCGCACGAACCCTTTAGCAGAGGTCATCGGGCGGAGAGTGATATCTTGTAAAGTTTCAAGCGTTTTTAAGTTAGATTGAGCTGCACAGGACTAGACCGGACAAGCGTACGTGAGAATGGGACGAAGCATGGCAGTATAAAGAAGAATTTTGTTATCCCTGGTCATGGTAGAATTTCTATTTAGAAACGGGTAGTTTTCTGAAGGCAATACGACATTTAGTTTTGGTGTGCAGAAAATGTTGTTTCCAAGTTAAATGTTGATCCAGAATAACTCCCTGAATATTGAGTTTGACTCTTCCAAGGTATAATAATATTGCAGATCATAATCACGGTTTTTTTTTTTTACGTTTATTTCCAATAGAGAACAAAACAGCTTCAGTCTTATCTATATGTTAAGAAATTTTCTATGTATTGAACCAGTTATTGAGAAATTTAATGTGATTAGTAAGAGTGATAGCTAAGAATTTAGTGTTTTTATTTTAACTAATCACTTTTCGCTTGGCTGCTACACAAATCGCATCAAATGCTAAAACACTTGTTAACTGAATGTCATATCACGCCTCAAATGCTTTATGTTTTTTTTTTATTGCATCATATTATTCATTTTATATCAAATTATATACACTACTATGTCCAAAATGTAAGACCTCTTTTCAATTTAAAATTCCCAGGGCTTATGGAATTTCATTTTTTTTTTTTTTTTTTAGATTGCTGGTACGGTCCTTGACATCTGTGTGAAATTTGACATCTAAATATTCATTAGTTATTTGAGTTGAGCCTGGCTTTGTGAGACGCTCAAACTGATTCCGGCGATTTTGAAATGTCTGAATTCATTGAGCAAAGAACTTGCATTCGGTTTTGTTTGCGGAATCGGATAGAAGGTTGCAGAAGGCATTCGGTGAGCATTCCTCTATCGGAAAGAAAAAAAAAAAAAACCGAAAAGTGCATTAAAACGTGGTATTTAAAACGTGGCATTTAAAAGTGGTATAAACAGTTTAAGAAGGCAGAGAACGCGTTGAAGGCCATCCCTGCCGATGGCCTTTTTTAGCATGCATTAAGGATTGGAAAAAAAGTTGGCATAAGTGCATTGTGTCCGGAGGTTATTACTTGGAAAGTGATTAAATATATTTGGAAGAATAAATAAAGAGTTTTTGGAAAAAAAAAAAATAATTAGTCTTACTCTTTGGACACAGTAGTATATATATATATATAGAGAGAGAGAGAGAGAGACGCATTCGAGCGTGCTTATTCTTTGATGAAGCTATCCTCAGATTATTATAACTAATTACTTTTGGATTTTTATGATTTTTTTTTTCGGGTTGTGTTTTTGTATACATTTTTGTATTCTTCTTTGATCTGCCAAAGCAGTTCTCTCCGTTTCAATCTTTGATGTTTGTATGATTTTCATTATCGTTACTGCAAGTTATGCACAGTATCTTGAACAATTTCTTTTTTTTTTTGTCTTTACATATAAAATATATGGGTATTGTTTTAAGGGAAGTGGACCAGCGATGTCCTCGACCACTTTCAATGTTTCTTATTGGTTTATTTATTTATTTTTTAATTTCTTTCACGAACTAATAATTATATAGTGTAGTAGATGTCGGTTTGTTTGTGCAGTCGGATCTGGGAGTGGTCAAGTCACAAGAATACAGTACACAGTACTTTCAGTACTACGCCCAACGCTCTACAGCCATATTAAACCACTATTACTACTACTACACAGCACCACACAGCTGTGCCTAGAGCTGAGTTGCCCCTTTACAGTTTGGGAATGATCTGGGGGAGAAGTCTGATTGGTCTCTGTGACTCTCGACGGTCATAGGAGACCGGGACATAAGGCTTAAAATGGATTCGAACCACTACAAATATCCTTGGCACCGAACGCCAGAGTGGTAGTCACTCAGCCATCAGGCCCCATAAATATAGAGAGAGAGAACTTGGATAATTTTTTTTTAAAAATTCATCATTGATCATTAAGGTAATTTTTTTTTTGGGGGGGGAAGGGGAGTTAGTTGAGCAGCTAATTATAGTTCGACCATTGATCTTGTGGAAAGCAAACATCAGATTTCAAAACGGAAACGGCCAAATCGATTACTTGTTAGCAGTGCTGGTCAGATATACGCGGTACAAAACAATTTTGAAAAAGAAAAAGTTTAAGGAATTTTTTTAATCTAATTTTTTTTATAACATATGATTTGAATTTTTAATTATTGTTCTTATTCTAATGCAGCTGGAATACAGAGACAGTTAATCTTTAGGCCATAAGCAAGGACTGCATTGCTGTTCATTGAGCACGACCCAGGCAGCACGCGTAGCTTGAAGATAGGCTACGGAAACGAGTAACACTACCCCTAGCAACGCCCTAAGATCCTATTAGACCGGGATCTACGATTTAAAGTGGAAGTTTTTCGAACCACTACAAATATCCATGGCAACGCCGGGACGAACCCGAAACCTGCGGTACCGAGCACCAGAGTCCTAGCCACTGGGCCCTCTGGACCCAGAATTTAGAATTTAGAAAATAAAACATAAATAAGCCTATATAATACAATATTTGAAAAATAAATAAATAAATATTAAAAAAAAGAACTAAATCACATAAAATTCAAAAATTTACCAATTTAATGTCAAGATCATTTCTAAAGACAAACAAATAAATAAAATACAGATCAATCGATCACGCACCAAATGGCACCAAGCATAAATAAAGTTTTTTTTTAGTTAAAATTAAAAATAAATAGATATTTTTAGTGTTTTTGACTACCTATCAGATAAAAAAATTTAAAATTTAGTTTAAAAAAATTATTACTCTTAAGTGCTTACTGTTTTTAAGTTATGCTGAAACATCTGGCAACTGGAGTTCCGTTTACGGAGTACTATGTGGAAAAAAAAATGAATGAATGATCGTTAGAGGGCGCCTGCGACACCAAGTTAATTGGACGAAAGAAGTGCGAGTTTGAGAGCGTGCTTGGAAGGCAAGAGAGAGAGGTAATCTTTGAAGTTGAGAGGTATATTGACAGAAATTAAGTTTTATGGCATTAGAGATTAGAATGTGTGGCATTACTATTAATTTGTAAATATTGTACAAAGTTTTTAATTATTCCTAGTATGTGTAATAACATAGTGAAGAATTAATTCAAAGAGCTTATTTATTTTGAACCAACAACAACTTAACAACATTTGGGAACAACTAAAAGAACCCGGAAGTTGGCGAATTTATTTCTTCTATGTGTTTTCGTCATACTAATGTGGATAACACGCCTTAATCTCCTCGTCTTAGTTATTAGTATCGAATCCTAATTTATATGATTACATTCACATTGTTATTGGATATGTCGTGATAGATTTCTTCCTCACTCTACAACAAATGTTTTTATTACGGTTTGATAAAAAAATTTTTAACAAATAATTTTTAATTGATGCAAACACTAACATACCAATAAAAAAAAACAGTTTTATGTTATTCTTTACACGTACATTCGATAAAAAGAAATATACATTTGCGCACATTATACATATGCACCTTAATTCATATATAAAATTTACGAATTTTAATTGGCTGCTTAAGGTTAGAATGTGATAAAAATAAATTTTCGAAAAATTTAAAAAATTTTACCTGTAAAAATTAAAAATACTAAAAAATAAATAAAAGTAAGATAAAAAATAAAAAGTTAAAATTAAAGTTAAAAGAATTTAAATTTAAATTTCGGTACATTGAGGAACCCATTGTAGATGCTATAAAAATATGGTATGAGATTGAAATGGTGAATTTACTGAAAGTGTGGACCGTCACGATGAATCTGTAATAAAAGCAATAGTAATTTCACCCCCAAAAAAAAGGCCGTTCTCAGAACCAAATTTCTGGTATTATATATATATATATATATATATATATATATATTCCTTTTTTTCGATAATTTTGTCTATTCCTTTTATTTTACAACAAAAAAGGGGGGAAAAAGAGAAAAAAGTAAACCTAACTGTGGTCACTAGTCGGCAAAAAGAATTAAAGTGCACATCGTAGCTGAATAGCGAATGGAGCTGGTCTTTACTCTGAAATACAACAACCCCAAAAAGCGTTTGACAAATTACGCACGCTAATCAGCCAAATTCTCTGAATGATTTAAAAGCGATCTCCCACGCTCGTTCTGAAGTTAATCTCTAAACCTTCTGATTACAAGCTGCTAACACTGCGAGTCAAGTGTGTTTTCCAATCTAATCTCCTTATTTAAATAATCCATCTCCTCTTACTGCTGAATGAATAACGAATTTTAACGCTTAAATTTATTTATTTAACCATCTATACGACAGCCCCGAATGGGCCAGGGCTTTTACTTTGAAGAGATTTCCATGCATTCCTCTGGGTGACAAGGGTCCTCCAATTCTTAATTCTTCTTTCCTTAATTCCAATTGCTTCTTCTATCATCGCAACTTGGGGGTCGTCCTCTTTCTCTTTGTCCTTGTGGCTTTGCCAAAACGTGCCTCCTTACAGAGTTTAAATCAGGGGTGGCCAAACCAAATAATCTTGCGGGCCACTTTGGACATGCATCCTAACTTCGCGAGCAGCCTATAAAATTATATATCCCCCTATTAGATTTAGACCAACTGTAGCATTTTTTTGGAGTAAAAACTTGAAATATAATGAGTTATTATTGTTGTGTTCACTACTATTCTTACCTGTAAACATAGATAATATAATAATCATTATTATTATAATAATGATACTCAACGCACATTGTAAAGAAATATATAACACTAAAAAGGAAATATAAAAATATATATAAATATAAATGGAATAAAAAAAATTAAATTATTAAAAAATGTTTATTTTACTAGTACCATACGTGTTTCTCCACTCTTTCACTTAGCCTTTGCAAATCGATCTCCATTTGGGTATTCGCACATCGTCATGGGTGTTGCGTCCGTTATGTTCGAGCGTGTTTTGAGTTGGGTCCATTTCATTTTCGAAAAAAAAAAAAAAAACGATTCGCAGGTGTAAATTGAACCAAAAGCGCCAGTACCAGATTTATCAAATTGGAAAATTTATCTTTTGTAGGTGTTATAAAAATCTAATTTTGATTCTGATGTTTCAAAAATATGTTTTAATTCAATATTGTGTTGTAAGCCAACCAGTTCCATTTGGAGATATTCTGGGACATTCTCGATTTCAATATGAAAGAAAGATGAATGTATTATGTTGTGTTTGTCTAACTCTGCAATATTCTGAAGTTAATAATGGATTAAAATTTAAATGATTAATACCAGCATGCGTGAAATATTATCAAGTAAAATTCATGAACGTACTTCTATCATCACCATCATCATCAATAGCACGACAGCCCAGGGTGGGCCAATACTTTCCTTTGAAGAGATTTCCGTGCATTCCTCTGGGTGACAAGGGTCCTCCCATTCTTAATCTTTAGTACAGCAACCTCTTTTCAACTGCGTCTGTCCATCGCAACCTGGGTCGTCCTCTTTCTTTCTGTCCCCGTGGCTTTGCCATAACGAGCCTTTTTACAGGGTTTAAATTATTCATTATATAAATACATAAACAGCCGAGTTAAATCTATGGATCTTAATAAATTTTATAACATCTGGGTCTTTATAGCATTTATAAATGTCTGTGCGTTGTACCGTCTTCTCCAACAATCCCTTTCCCTAACACCTCCAAGAACAGTCCTTCAAATTTTTGCTCCAATAAACCCAAATGGCCCTCATCAAATCTTGCCAAAGTCTAAGTGTCAAAGTCATGGACCGAAATAGGTCTAATGAGGGTTTTATAGAACAAGAATTTAGTTTTTCTGTTTAGGAACTGTGATTTAAACAGATTTCTTAACCAGAAAAAAGGCCTTAAATTTATTTATCTATTCTTGCAAATACGTTCAGCATTTTTTTGTATGGTGATCAGTGGCAGCAATGGGTCCTAGTGTAAAAAGTTTTTTTTAAATCATGAAACATATTTTATTCGATAAAAATTAAAAATACAAACTCTGTGTCCTTTTAAAAACTATCTATTATTGTTTAACTAGACATATTTTAATTTAAATAACTTGTAAATGATCTTTATATATATAATTCTTCTGTACATGTGTTTGTCACTGAACTCCTCCTAAATGGCTAGACCGAATTTGATGAAATTCTGTGTGTGTGTTTGAGCCTGGATGGTTTGGATTCCCAATTAAGCCTGGTAGGTGGCGTTGCAATCTATATAATTCTTCTGTACGTGTGTTTGTCACTGAACTTGTTTGTGTGTGTTTGACAAAACATGGAGAATGTTTTTATGCTATCCCCTTGTTGTAAGTCGCTGCAGTCTATCCACTTTTATACCATTCAACCCATCTCTATGAAAATAGGTAATAATATAAATTCGAATAGAGAAAATAGGTTCGAGCTCTCCACTTTAGTGTGATTTTGCCACCAGAGAGTGCTGCAGCCTTTCATCCTACCTATATTGGAACATGGAGAATATATTGGAGATGTGTAATATTCTACATTTTTTTTTTCTTTTCAGGACAACATATACCGTGTTCTGCTAGTTTTCTTGTATAATTTATTTTATATAAAAACAAAATTTGTTTAACGTGAAATTTTCAGGAATCTAAAGACTGTCTAATTAAATACTCACTTTAAATTTCAAAGTTATCGGTGAATTTCTAAAATTCGCTCTGGAATTTATTGAGCAAATATTTTTAAAGCTTAAAAAAAAAAAAAAAAATTCTTCAACTGCATATGCATTTTAAAAATTTTTACACCTAATAAATGTAGTAACAACCACGACACAGTTTTATAGTCTAAAAATAATTCAATTCGAATTTATGAACTGCAAGAATTTTATTACAATAAGTTATTGCACTACTGGACATTAAAATTTCTACACCAAGAAAGCGACATGCTACAGACGTGAAATTTAAACGACAGGAAGAAAGTGCTGTGATATTCAGATGATTAGCTTTTCAGCGCATTCAGACAAAGCAGGCGCCGATGCCGACACCAACAATGTGTTTAAATGAGGAAATTGTTCAGCCAGTTTCTCATACTCAAATTGCATTTGAACGTTGTTGCCTGGTGAAAAGTTGTTGTGATGCCTCGTGTAAGAAACAGAAATGCGTACCAGCACGTTTCTGACTTTGACAATAGGCGAATTGTAACATACCGGGATTGCGGTTTATCGTATCGCAGTATTGTTGCTCGTGTCGGTTGAGATCCAATGACTGTTAGTAGAATATGGAATCGATGGGTTCAGGACGGTAATACGGAACGCCGTTCTGGATCTCAACGGACCCCTATCACTAGCAGCCGAGAAGACAGTCATGTTACCCGCGTGGCCTTAATGGATCATGTAGCCACGTCACGAGCCCTGACTCAAGAATTGGGGTCGTTTGCAAGACAACAAGTGTCTGCATGAACGGTTCGACGACGTTTGCAGCAGCATGGACTCTCAGCTCGGAGACCATACCTGCAGCTACCCTTGACGCTGCATCACAGACAGGAGCGTCTTCAATGGTGTGATCAACGACAAACATGGAATCCAGGTTCTGTTTACGGCATCAAGATGGTCGCATCCGTGTTTGGCGGCATCGTGGCGAACGCACATTGGCAGAATGCATTCGTCGTCGTCATACTGGCCCATCACCTGGCTTGATGGTATGGTGGCTATTGAATGCACGTCTCGGTCACCTCTTGTTCGCATTGACGGCACTTTGAGCAGTGCAAGTTACATTTCTGGTGTGTTACGACCTGTGGCTTTATCCTTTATTCGAGCCCTGCGAAACCCTACGTTTCAGCAGGATAATGCATGATCGCATGTTGCCGGTATTGTACGGACTTCCTTGATACGAAAATGTTCGGCTGTTGGCCTGGCCTGCCTATTCACCAGATCTCTCGCCAATAAAAAACGTCTGGTTCATGGTTACCGAGCGACTGGCTCGCCCAGTCACTACGGTTGATGAGCTGTGGCATCGTGTTGAATCTTGAAGCTGCATGGGCATCTGTACCTTTACATGTCATCCAATCTCTGTTTCACTCAATGCCCAGGCTTATAAGTGTTGTTATTACTGCCAGAGGTGGTTGTTCTGGTTACTGATTTCTCAGGATCTATACACCCAAATTTCCCGACAATTTAATCATTTATTGTTTCCAGTATAATATATTTGTCCTTTAAATATCATTTTGGGATCTGCATTTTTTCCTGGTGTAGCAATTTTAATGGCCAATAATGTAAAAATACTTGCCTAAACCTCTACTGATATAGATTCAAAAATTTGCCAGGGATGGCCAACCCGCGGCCCGCCTTGAATATTTTCTCGGTCTGTGAGATTTATCACATTTTTACAAAATAAATTTCTTTTATAATGGCCGAAGTAGTGAAAACCAATGGATTAAAAAAAATACATTATGTGTGCATCCCTATATTCAACAATTAACTGTCGAAATGATGAGAAAAATAAACATTGATTTTAAAATAATATCCTTGCGAATATAGGGCAGATATTGTCTGTTTTATTGATTAGTTTACATTTATGAGTTCGCAGAATAGTTAAATTATATTCTGCGAACTCATGATGCTTGCGCATCTTGGAACATCTAATATAACATGTTCTATATTTCACTTTAAGTGACCTCAGTGACCATCCCTATATACGCACAATTGATTGTTGATAACAGAGCAAACCAGACTCTTAGTTGAAATTGTTAGCGCTTTTGGTTACACCTGCGAATCATTTATTTCTACAATGAAATGGACCCAACACAAAACACGCTCAAACAGAAACGGACACAACAGCCATTACGATGTGCAAATACCCAAATTGAGATCGATTTGCAAAAGCTAAGTGTAAGAGTGGAGAAACACATATCGCACTCGTCAAATAAATATTTTTGAATGATTTCATCTTTTATTATTTCATTCATATTTGTTGCGTCGAAACCCAGGTCCCCGTGCATAGGGGAAGTCAACACCCTATGTCCCGTAAACATCCTGTCTGTGGGGGTGTCTGGCAAGGGGTGAGATGATGAGAAAGAGAAAGGAATGTAAGAGAGGGAGTTGAACAACTGTAACCAAAGAGAGAGGTTGTGTGGTCAGTTCATCCTCGAGTGGGATGGCTGCCTAGATAAAGAAGATTAATTTATACATTCCGCTACCTGTGTTTATTATTTGAGTTTATTTGTGTGTGTGACCGAGCTATCGAACAATATTTATATATTTTTTAAAATTAATTTTGAGTGTTCTATATTTCTTTACAATGTGCGTTTAGTATCATTATTATTATATCATCTATATTTACATGCAAAAATAATAGTAAACACAATGATAACTCACTCTGTTTCAATGTTTCAAAAAATGTGTACAGTGGGTCTCAATCTGATATGGTGATCTATCATTTTATATTCGGCCCGCAGAGTTAGGATGCATTTCCAAAGTGGCCCTCAAGATCATTTGTGTTGGCCACCCCTGGTCTAGTCTCTATATTCAAAAATTTTCATTGTTTTTTTTAAACATTTTAAAAGCTACTAACTCAGCAATTTTAAAACTTACCTCTTTTTTTATTTTATTAAATAGAATACAAAGAAGAGTATTTACGATACAGCAGTTTTAAGTGTTTCAAAAATACTAATTTCGAAATTCAAACTGAAAATGATTGTAAAGAGCAAATTTTAAAAATGCAATGTAAAGAATGTGACTTTCAGGCATTAAAATAAAACGTGTTCGTGAGGTGAAAAGAAAAAAGAAGATAAAATGAAATGGAATGCAGAGAAAGTATGTAAACTATTTCGAAGTTACTGCTATAAAAATATATAAATCGTTTGGCGTTGTGAAGAAACGGGTTGTAAGGTTGTTCTATAGCTCAAATATTTACAAAAGTTGCTCCAACAGTCAAATGCCAATTTTAAAAAAAGAAATTAAGGGAAAAAAAAATTTTACAGTAAATGTACAGGTTGATAATAATTAAAGTTCCACTTTCAAAATGATGTCCAAAAAGAACCACTCGTCACAATCAATCCAAATTTGAAGTGAAGTTACTTGAAGAAAGGGGAAATGGTACGGTATCCAAAAACAAAGTTCCATCAATTTTTCCATCCAATATGGTAGAACTTTTGCCGTGGTGGATGGGCTTTCCACTCACAGTAATCACAATTGTTGAATGACTAGGAAGTCAGTTTTTCCGTCATAAAAACCGAAACAATCCAGTCCATTCAACACTACAGGGGGTTGACTATGCCATTCACGCCAAATACGGTGTCATTTCGATTCAAAATATCACCTGCAGCCGAATGCATTTTCTTTAGGCCACTTTACAGCGCCCTCTCTTCATACACTTTGTAACTTTTTTTTTTTGTTGCCGTACCGTTTCCCTCTTCATCCAGTATCGTCAGTTCAAATGTGAACTCATTGTGACGAGTTCTTCTTTTTTGACAGCATTTTGAAAGTGGGAATTTAATTATAATCACCCTGTATAATACAAAAATGTCATAATAATAATTAATCTAATATATTGGAGAAATTAATAAAAGATAGTTCTAGAATATTAAAAAAAAAAAAAAAAAAAATAATTTAAAGAAATGACCTAATTTATATTTTTATTCAATTTGTATTGGCATCAGATTTTATCTAATGTTAATTATTTAAAGTTTAAGTTTGTCGAAAAACAATCGTTGCTCCATTTTTACCTTTCAAATAGACTTTTTTTCCTTCGAAATTAAGAGAATTTACTCCTCAATCAAAAATATCATTTTTTAGTTCTAGAATCAAACTGCAGGGATATCCGCCCTAAGAACTCTAGCAGCCCAATGAAATTTAACATCGGTAAAAGTTGTCAGAATAAAAGCCATGAAATAAAGTGCAGTGCATATTGTTACATGTAAAAAGTCCACGGCTTTCCCCGACGAACACAAAAGATAGACGTCATTAGTAGCTACACCCATGCGGTGCAAGTGTTTATGAAGAAAATCGTGTCCTGTCGAGAGTCGAAAATTTGCTGTATAAACTGCACAGGGCAAGTCCATTAGATGGGGGATGAAACAAGTATATTTCACGTTTTATCAGTTGAAAAAAGGAGTTTGTTTTAAGGGTCTGTCTAGTTTCTTCTTTACCTCAGAACTCAATGGATGAAAGGATAAAGGAAATGGTAGCTGTGGTCACTTACAACCCTTTTTGGCCAAGAGATCAGCCTCTTCATTTCCAGGCACCCCGCAATGGCTGGTAATCCACTGAAAAACAATCTCCCAGCCAAAAGCAATTGCATTGGACAGGGGGGTAGTGTTACCTTGTCCGTAGCATACCAGGCTACACGTGAGGGGCCTGATGGCTGAGTGGCTAGCGCTCTGGAGCTCGTTACCACAGATATCGGATTCGAATCCCGGTGGTGCCGTGGATGTTTGTAGTTTCATTTAAGCCGTAGCTCCCGGTCTCATTTGACCTTAGAGCGTCACGGAGCCCAGTCAGACTTCTTCTCACCCACACCATTTCCAAGCTGTAAAGGGGCAACTCAGCTCTAGGCACAGTTATGTGGTGGGGTGTAGTAGTAGTAGTAGGTTACACGTGCCCCCTGTATAGTGCTAAATGAGTAGCGGTGTTCATCAGTGCAGTCCGATTATAAGTTAATCAAAAATATCAAAGCAGGAACACTTCAAGGAATTTAAATAACCCAGTTATTCTTCTAAATCTTCATTTCGTATATCCCTGCTAAGTTCAACATTCTTACAGCAATTTATGCAGTTGTTAACGTCATTCTATGTAATAAAAAAAAGAAGAAACATTTTTTTTTTCTTTAAAGAAATATCTTGCTGATCTCTCTATTTGGCATGATAAATGGAAATTGCATTAAACATTAATAAAACAGTAGTCATATTTTTCAACAAAAACTCATAAATTTACAAAGCCGGCAATTTACCTTAAAAACCAATTTATCTTCTTTGAAAACTGAAACTGTAACCGTGGTTCCCCCTACGCAACCATGTTTCCTCCTGCGCACTGCAAGAGCGCCCTTGCGTCGTACAGAAGAAATCGTCAATTGGCATTAAGACTCTCACCCGAGAGGACGTACGGCAAAAACAGGCGCTGCCATTAATTACGAGCTGTCATCCCGAGAGCTAGAAGTGGAATCCTTCTGCAAATGTCTAACTATGTTTTAAATGAGATATATGCTGTGTATTATTTGTATGTGAATGTGGAGTTTGTGTACATATAAATAAAAGTGGTGTGCTCTTAAAATTGTGAGTTCTTCAACCCGACCACACCCTGTTCCAGCTGCACAAACAAGCGACACATCGACTACAAAATCATATATCTTCTAATATATCTTGATTCCTTAAGGAAAGCGATGCACCGGCGTTACTCACTTAACACTACCCAGAAGGTGCGTGCAGATTGAAGATAAGCTACGGCCGCGGAGTAACACTGATTCCGCATCGCTCTACGATCATGTTAGACCGGAACCTATTGTTTAAAGTGGATTCTGAACCACTACAGACATCCATGGCATCACCGGGACTCGAACCCGAAACCTTTTGCACCGAGCGCCAGAGAGCTAGACACTCGGCTATTCAGGCCCATAAAGTATAAGATAGAAACAAATGACATTAGTTAGTCCATCAATTTAATCTGGCAATCCAATAGCACTTTCCATAAAGAAACAGGAGGCAGTGCAAAGCAGGGGAGGCAGGTGAGACATATCTATTTCTTCCTGGTTATCACACAGGAGACAGAAAGGACCAGGTGTCAGTTTAATTCTGTGAAGGTGCTTGCAGAGACAATCGTGACCACAGAAAAGCCGCAGCAATGCCATCGATTTTTCTCTAAGCCATTCAGGAATATGATGAAAATGATCGTACCAGGGCTTGTGACTATTTCTAAAGCTGCAGCATCCTCAAAGAAGAAGCACCTACGGATTTTTTTAAATTATCGCCTTAACGGAATGATAGGCCAACTCCTGGTTATTTAGATTCAAATCAGATGTCCCCTTTTTGCTAGGAAATCAGCAGCCCCGTTTCTCTCTATTCCGCAATGGGCCGGGATCCGCTGCATGAACGACTCTTTATTTTGATCCGTTAATGTGATAGAAGGTTAACACAAACATCTATATCTCTAGATCAAGAGGAATATGGGAAGTCTATAGCCTGAAGAGTTGCTTTCGAATCTGATAGAATCACCTCTTTAGAGAATCATTCTAATAATATCTGTAGTTGAATAAGAACCAAACGAATAGCAGAGATATCACCATCCAAAGCTGACAGATGAGCACCAATAGAGGAGTAAAATGAGAACTGTCGATGAACACCGGCTCCAACGTTAACACAATCACTCGATCTAGAGTCATCCATAAAAACCTTGAGACAATGTGAGATGAGATAGAGAGTATCTAGAATTTTGTATGTCACTGATTTTAAAACTTTTCATTGTCCTCCACTTTTAACATACTTTGGCTCAAGCCGAAGGGATAGAAAATGTCTTGGTTTCGATGGAGTTACGAAGCAATAAAAACTGTTGAGTTCCGAAGCCGATGCCGAAATGAGAAATCAGATCATCAACCCCAGTACAAAGCCTCTTTGAATCTTTAAAGTATGCTCCGTCTCTGTAGAGATATGATCCCAAAAGGACATACTACCGGGAGTTCTAATTATATTCTCCCATGACAACAGGGCACGTTCTTTAATAAATTAGACTAAGATGCTTGTTATTTATACATAACAACATGCAATCAATTGAGGGGGATTTTACTACGCCAGTAATAAGACGCAAGACCTGATTATGAAATATTTCCAAGAGAATCAGTTATTTTCTTAGAAGCAGTAACGAGTCGCCGCTAATTATGAAAGAATAAAAATTGTAGTCTTGTATGTTAACTGTAACCGAAATTTACACACGACCTTTATTTACATTTTCGTTTTATATCGAAACAGACATTGCTGATTTGTAAAAGTAAATAATGAGTAGTTTGTTGCCTAAACATTTACACCTTACCCTTAAAACACACGCTCAGAAAGTTTGTAATTTGTATAAAAGAGCTCTACGGAATGAGTGGTCTACTTATGACGATAGGTAATGTATATATATATATATATTTACATTAATGCTATCTTTAAAATTATATTATGTATTGTATGTCTCTCTGTATAGAAATTGTTCGCATTTAAATTATAAAAATATTTACTATTGAATCAGATTACACATTCATTGATTTCAGTATCTTGGTATGGATTTTATGAGAGTTAAAATAAGTGAATGAAAAATAAAGGGATTAATTTTGTTCCTTTTAAATTAAAGACCAAAACGGTAATGAAAAGTTTCAGAACATTTTAAATACTCAGTTTTAAATTATTTTCTTTTGTATACATTTTTTAGTCCATCAAATGTATCTATATTAGGCAAGATGTTAATCAAATAAATAATTAATAAGAAGTTAAAATATATGTAATTTATATATACTACCTTTTAGTCAGTATATATAAATTAATATCATTCTATGATAAGTTTCATCTGTATTTAAATCAATAACAAATCTTAAAAACTGCGTTACATTTAATGTTTAATAATTAATATTTTTTAATTACAGAAATATATCAATTGACAAATGTAAAAAAGCAGTTATATTACAACCATTCAAAAAATCTATTTTTTATTTTGTTAAGCACTTATCTTTCTTGTACTTATTTTAACCATGTTTTTATACATTTTTAACAGATCATTAATTGTTTAGTTTTTGTATTATTACTGTGGTACTGATATAAAATATATTCTGAATTTAATAATTCATGAATAATGTATTTTTGCTTTTTATTTTGGAGATGGTTGTATCGTTACCATGCTGTCCTTTTAAGAGCGAGATTTGATAAACATAAAGATGAAAAAGATTTAAGAAAGGCTAAAATGCTTCTTGAGGAAGGAGAAAAAGAATTGTATGATAATCTCCACTATCAACCTCGGAAATGTAAGTAATCTAGCTAATATTCAAAATGATGAGTAAAATTCGTATATATGGTAGTTTTTTTAAGCTATAACAACAAAATTGCAATGTACTTAGCAAGGCAAAAAAATGTTATAGATAATCAGCATCACAATCTATTTTGTCTTTCAGAAAAATTTGAATATCAAAGAAACATAGTATATTCTCTCTAATTTAAACCATGGAACCAATTTAAATTATACGCCTCTTAATGCAAGTGGCCTGATGGCCAATTGGCTATCGCTCTGGCCTTTGGTACTATAGGCTTCAGGTTCGAATCATGGCAGTGGCATGGATGTTTGTGAGTGGTTTGGAATCCACGTTAAACTGTAGGCCATGGTCTAGTAAGCCTAAAATGTGCAAAAGATAATTGTAGAGCAAAAAACCAAACTACAAACCTCTCTAATGTAATGCACATGTTGAAAATATCACCTGGCAAGGAATCATTTGGTCTTGTTAAAACTTGAATCCTTTTTTTTTCCATTTTGTACTTCATGTTTATTCTTATTTTCACATTCAGTACATTAATTATTCCTAATTTGCTCCCTATTAAAACTTTAGTGACGTGAATTTATTGATAGTTTACTCTGATGTGTGTTTTTTCCCCCATGCCTAAAGGTCAAAGAAGTTTTCTATTGTTAATTCTGTAATTCTGATATTCTCTATAATCTGACTAGTGTCTCTTCCACAGATGATGTATTATGGCAAGTTCATATTTCTAGAGCAGTGGTTCATTTTCTCTCTGATTCCTTTCATAGTATAATATTTATTGCATTCATATCAACAGCTTAGAATTTAAAATTAGCACCTGTAGGATGCAGCAATAGCTTTACTTATTCATATTATACAGTTTTCTAAATATTTTCAATAGATTTTCCTATTTCACCAATTCGGCTGGCTATGGTCTGGCAAGATGCAAATTATACCTGCCCTATTTTACGTTTACTGTCCTAACTTACCTTTGAGAAATGATTTTAATTTGTTTACAATCAGATTCACAAGAGGCCTGATGGTCGAGTGGCTAGCGCTCTGGTGCTCAATACCACAAGTTTTGGGTTGAGTCCTGGCAGTGCCACTAATATTTGTAGTGGTTCGGAATCCACTTTAATCTATAGGTCCTGGTCTAATAGGACCATAGAGCATTGTGGGGGTAGTGTAACTCACATCTGTATCATACCTTCAAGCTGCATGTGCCTCCCGGGTAATGTTAAAAGAGTAGCACAGTTTGTCCTGGGAGCTCACTAGGGCTGTTCACATGGAAATGGTCATTACGACCCAGACCTCGACATAATTTAAAAAAAAAAAATCAGATTTACTTTATTATCAGTTTACAATCAGATCAGATTTTTAACCAAATAACTAGCTATTTCAATATAATTAGCTGTTATATTGCAAATGTTATTTTTATAAAAACATTTAAGTTAAGATGAAACTTTCTTATGTAGACTGATGGCCAGTATGAAATTGGTGCACTTGTGCACCAGATTTATCCTGGCCAAGCCCCCATTTTTGTAGATTGAAGCTTTCAAAATACATAGCTCATCTCTGCCAAAGTTCTATTTTTATAGGTGGGGCTGTGGTGTCTAGAGGTTAACATAACAAAATGAAGAAACAGGGTATTTCTTTTAAGGCCAATAGCAATTAATTATAATATTATTTGCAGCTGTATTTACATTGGCTATTAATTCTTTACAAACATCTTCGTCCTTCTCTCGCTGCTCTTTTCTATAAGGATCTGTTTCCCTCCCCTTGGGGTCAAGTTTCAAAATGCAATGCTCCCCAGATGGTGAAAGTTCTATGTCATCAACATATAACCATAATGTTTTGCTGCCTGCTGATTAGCAGACAAACAAATCCTGCATTCATGATTTCTGTTTATTGGATCTTGGCTTTGATAAGCTTGTTCTAAAGAAAATGCTTACAGATATGCAGCAAGGTTTTTTTCTTCATCATTCAGAGGAGCAGAGATTTGTGCATCACTATATATATGCATATGTTACTCTTATGATTTTTCTAACGAATAAACGAATAGCGACCTTGGTTTTCATAGCAAAAATTATTAATTGTCCTTTTACTTTGCTAATAGAGGGCATGAATGTCCGAGTGTCTAGTGCTCGGTGCCATAGGTTTCGGGTTTGAGTCCCAGACGGTGCCAGGGATGTTTGTAGTGGTTGGAATCCACTTTAAGCCGTAGGGGCCCGGTCTCCTATGACTGTAAAGAGCGTCATGGAGCAAAAGTCAGACTTCTACCTACTGTTACTCCATCAGAACAGAAGCTACCCCCTTCCCTCCATCCATGAGTAGACTACTCACGGGATGCCCGTCCCGCACTGCAGGACACTGAGGATATGTCAACAACTTTGTTAATAGAGATGCCCTGTATTTTTAAAGTATAAAAAATAATTTTATAAATTTATAATTTCACCTATGGAATTTTTATTTCTTTTATATTTAAATATATTTTATTTAACTAATAAATAAATTACTCATTTTAATAATTATTTTCAGTTTCATATTCACCTGGAGGTATTAACTATGGACGATCTGTCACAATACCTGATTGGGTAGGCAAATTTTAATTTTTCAAATATTTGTTTATTTCTTTCATTTTTCAAATATTTTAATTATTTTTCAAAGAATTATATGAGTTATCTGTATAATTCTTTGTACATTATTTTTGCACTGAAATGGATAATATGATGCCACAGCTCAAAAAAAAAAAAAATTCCTTTTTATTTATAAATGCATTTATGCTTTAAACAGTGACACATAAAATTTGTGGACTGCAAAATTTATTGAATACTTTGCAGTGGGGCCATCACTTGAAAGGTTAATATTAGTTAATAGCGTTACTGTGATTTGTAATAAACACTAAATGTTCAAGGAATATCATCCATGGAGTTTGTATCTTCTTATTTGAAGATCTTAATTTCAAAACGTAAGAAACCTTTTTGTGGCATGCTTGTCAGATTTCAAATTAAACTAATCAGATAAAAAAACCACATCTATCAACTATCAATTCGAGAACAACTTTTGACATGTAACATTTCTCATTTCATTTAATATGAAAGAATATAAAATTTCTCACATATCATAAGTTTTAATATTGAATGTTAAAAAATTCAGCATTAAATTCTGGACATTATTTACTACCAAATCATGAAAATAAAATGTTATATCAACGAAATGTACTATGTTTTTAGTAAAATTCTATTTAACTGTTTTATTAAGTTCTAATTGATGTGCATTGCCTTTTTTGCAATTAAATTAATATTATTGCCAATTAAATTAATACTATTATAATTAAGGTAAATCTAACTCTATTAGTTTCATTATTTTATATATAATAACATTTTGATTTAGTGAAGTATTAAAAACTTTTTGTAGTCTCTTTAAATACTTTTAATTATTTTATAATATTGAATTTCCATTAAAAATTTTTTCATTTTTTAAAATTGATCATGTTTGCTATTTGCCATTTAGGTGTTGGATTTCTGGCATCCATTAGAAAAAGCTCGATATCCTGAATATTTTGCTCGCAGGGAACAAAGGAAACAGGAGTATATTGAACGATGGGAAAAGAAATATGGCAAGCCTAAAGAAGCAGAACACTGAAATTTTTTTTAGGTGAATCATTTTGCATTTCAGGTTAACAAACTTAATTTTAACTATTTTTAAAGGTTTCATTTCTAATTTAATGACAGAGTATTATTTTCTATTATAAAAATTAAAATTTTATTTAATGGGATTCTTAATATAAATTCGCAACTAACTGAAGTTTATTTCTCAATTTTTATAAAGTGGCATTAATTTTATTAAAAAAAAAAAATACATAAACTCAAATGTAATATAGTAATTCATTATCATCAAAAGCACAACAGCCCAGAGTGAGCCAGGACTTTCCTTTGAAGAGATTTCCATGCATTCCTCTGGGTGACAAAGGTCCTCTATTTCTTAACCCTAGTACAGCAAAATCCTTCTCAACTGCGTCTATCCATAATTTATAAGTATTCAGTTGTTCCAATAGCCAAATCCAGACTCGTTTCCCATTATCCGTATTTCTTGTTCCAATCCATCTCTGTACTTTTTTCATTGGATTTCTTAATGGTGAGGATTTTTATGGGATGGAGTTGGCACTAACCTGGATGATCAGCCCCCTGATATAAACTCAAGGGGCAGGGTACCCAGTTATAGCCCAGGCACCTATTTTAGTTGCTTTCTACGACATGCATAGGCTATGTTGGGACTTTTCTACTTCGGTCATCACACTCCACGAATATACTCATAATAATTAGTTATTGTAATTTATCTTGGTAATTCTTTCAAATTTAAAAATAATATTCAGCATATCTTTATTGATTAAATACATTTTATTCTATATTATCTGAATGTAATTATTAATTGAAGTAATTTTATATAACTTAAAATATGATTGTGGATGTCTTTAACTGTAGATATTTAAATTCTTATTTATGACAAAAAATAAACCGTAAACACTCAAGAGTTCATTGATATTTTGGTTTAATACCTTAAAAAGAATTCTTTTTATGTTTAGATTTATTATGTAAAGAGATAACACATTAATATCTAGATAAAGAGATAACTAATTTAACATCTCTTCCTGTTTGAAATCTAATAATAAAAGCGCATTTGTCAGATGTAACTTAGATGAAGATTACTAAGAAGCAATTTAGTGCATCTATTTCAAATCATTTAAAAAAAAAAAATATTTGCATTAAAGTTTAATGTATCTTTTGGTATGGTTTATCTTTATGTACAAAATTATGGTAAATATGAATAAATTCATTGTCACTTGTTCTCCTGTAATTAACATCTTGCTCTTTAATTTGTTTTAAATGAAGTAATTTTATATAATACATTTTTTACTTGTTATACAATTTATTTTTATGCATTACAATACTTATTCAATAAATTTTCTCTATAGGATTTTGTACAATTAAGAAGCAAATTTGAGTTATGAATGGAAAAAGCAAGTGGATATTATTTAGAAGATGAAATCCAAATACAATATGTAAAAATAAATAGGAATAAAATAATTAAAAACTTTTTTTTACTTTATATGTACACTTTTATACATTTTATTTTAATTCTTACAATGTAGCTAATATTCTTGTGTAAGACATGACTGTTGCTAAAAATGTTTGTCCAACGCCCCATACAAGTGCATAGTCTGTAGCCATTTGAAATCTTGAAGCACTATATACACCAGCTATTGCAGCACCTAAAATGATTTTAGAGGTTAAAAAAAAATTTGCTTTAAATATAAAATATTTAATTAATAAACTGCACTGTTTAATAAATTTACAAAGTTCATGTACATTTCAAATAAAATTCAAATGACTACAATAAACACTCTTTTTCACAACTTTCAATACATACATTTATTCGAGTACCCAAGTTTTCTTCAATTAGATCAATAAAAGTTGCGAGTTTTTTTTTTAAACATATTATGAAATAACCATATATTACAATTTATTAATTTTCTAGAAATTTATATTTTAAACTGTTTAACTGCTTTAAATGAAGGAGAGTTATTTGCTGATTTAAATGTCATGTTTCCTATCTAAAGGCAAAAATTAAAGCAATACTAAGAAAGGATATAATTTTATGTCAATGGATTTTAAATAAAATAAAATCTCTTTCAATTTATACAGGACAGGTTATATTAAACTTTACATAATAATAATAACTGCTGATCATGAAAATTTTTTATACAATTGTTGCAATTTAAATAATGAAGTCTCTAAGATCACCTGCTCTAGATAAGATAAAAATAATAGTGTTTTATAATTCCAAAAGAAATATAAATTCAAATGAATGCATTTTTTAATATATTGATATTATATGTAAGTAAAAATATTCTATACATAAAAGTGCTTAGAGTAACTTCACTTAAGATTTAACATATGAATGTAAAATAAAATTCAGAAGAACCAGACTGTATCTAGCCATTGAATTTTTATTATAAAATACAAATTCACATAATATTAATACATTAAAAATTTATGTTTTGTTAACAGTTACAAAGTTACACTTTATCCAAATAATATTTATGAAGACTGTTATATACTAGTATTTATACATACAATGTTTCAAAAAATTAAGTGGATTTTTTGTAACGATAGAAAAGATATTAAGAATTATTATGATTAAAATAAATTGATTTTTATAGCAACAAATTAATATTTTTTGAAATATAAATAATTACTTACTTGTTATTACTCCACCAGTTATTGGAGAAAGAATGCCAAATATTAATATGACGACGGCCGTATAGCAACCGAGTTTGTGTTTCCAGAGCATTCCAATTGCTATTGAGGCAGCAATAATATGGACAAACAGAGATGAAAATAATGCCCACATAAATATTCTATACCACATTTCTAAAATAAGAGTAATAACTTAAAAACAAATTATACATCATAACATAAAATATCTTATTAATTAAAATGAATTTTTCTTATATTTTTCTAAACTTAAGCTTTGAATTAAATAAAAACAAATTAATACAAATATAAGGAAGAAATCTTGTAAAAGCAGCTTTCTTTTTCACACATTTCTACGAATGGATACAAAACAAATATTAGCTAAGATGGTAATAACTGATCTGTTAAAAACTTCATTAATGGATTACATTGTCTTGAGTGATGAGTTTATGTTATGAGAAAAGTATCTCTAAATAAACCAGCCCACATTTGTGTAATATGTAAGGAAATTGTTAACACATTCAATCCTATGAAAGTAAGGTGATTACTAAAAAGGTTAATTAACTTTTAATCAGTCTCCAGTCTATGAGCATCAATTCAAATCTGCCATACTTGTTTAGTTATCGGCTTGATATATTTTTTTTTAAAATAAAAATCAAATATTTTTATTAACTCATTATCATTGACATGCTTAATTCTTCACTTACATTTTATTCTGTAACTTTGTAATAATAATTAATTGGATTTATGCAACTTTTTTTCTCTACTAACAACTGTTTACAATAAAGGATCTTTTTGCAAGTACTAATTTTAAGAGAATTAAGATGCTCATTAGTTATACTAATTTCATTTACAAATTAACCTATTTTATTTTGAAAAGATTTTGTATACAGACATAGCAGTTCTAAATGTTAGAATAAAATTAACCAAAATATTTATATAACATCAAACTGTGTCAGTATAAAAGACTTATAAAACTTAGTGCATGATAAATACATATTATGCCACATATAAATACTGCATGGAAGTTACTGAGTCATTCAAATTTAATAGTTAGATTTCTTTGCATTCATATTATAAGAAATAATACCTTTTTTCGAGAAAAAGTCGCAATCTCCTCGCAGAGATTGGATTTTTCTACCATGGACCACATAACATATTTTTATTATTTTTTTTTACCACTCAAAGAAAGATACCCAGTAGAAGGTACTCACCTGTCACCTACAAATGCTCTCTCTAGAGCAGGGGTGGCCAACCAGAGGGCTGCGTACGGCCTGCCTTAAACATTTTCCGGCCCATGATATTTATTACACTTTTATAAAATATATTCATTTTATAATGGCCAAAGTGGGCCTGAATGGCTGAGTGTCTAGCTCTCTGGTGCCACAGGTTTCGGGTGCGAGTCCCGGCGGTGCAATGGATGTTTGTAGTGGTTTGGAATTCACTTTGAGCCGTAGGTCCCGGTCTCCTAAGACTGAAAGAGCGTCACGGAGCAGAAGTCAGACTTCTACCTACAGGTGCTCCATCAGAACAGAAGCTGCACCCCTCTTCCCTCCTTCCATGAGGGATGCAACAACAACAACAAGGGCCAAAGTAGTGAAAACCAATGTATTAAAAAAATACATTATTTGTACATCCATATATACAAAAAATTAACTGTCAAAATGATGAGAAAAATTAACTTTCATTTTAAACTAATATATGACAAATAATGCCTATTTAATTTATGAGTTTACAGTATCATGATGAGCACACATCTTGGAACATCTAATATAACAAGTTCTATGTTTCACTTTTTAAGTGACCTCAGTGATGTAATAGTTAACATAATAACTCATTATGTTTCAATTTTTCACTCCAAAAAAATGTCTACAGTGGGTATAAATTTAACAGAGGGATATATAATTTTATATGTGGACAGTGGAATTATGACGCATTTCAAAGTGGCATGCAAGATCATTTGGGTTAGTCACCCCTGCTCTACAGGTTCTATGCTTTACTGAGAGTTAAACACAAGAACTTATTTACCAATGCCTTGCTTCCAAATTTCCCACAAATGCCACCTTAAACACAGTATCTTGGATTCTTCCTCGTAGAAAAAACTCAACTACAATCAACCCAAACAAATCGAGAAATTTGAATGCTATTCAAGAGAGGTTCTTATGCCTGATTACATAAAAGGATCCTTAGATAAAACCAACCCAATAAATCAAATTCTTACTTAAATGAAAACAATAAAATTTGCTTGCTTTTTTTCTGAGTTATTATTTGAATCATCAAATCAATTAAACAATTTTTTTCAATTACAAAGTTTAACTTCGGTTGTTTAATTATCTTGATTCATTTTAATTAATAATTTTTAATCTTTTTACTATAATTTGCCATCAATAACATAAGTGTAAAATTTTGAATATAAATAAACTTATTAAGAGCTCAATTTTTAAAAATAATTAAAATCATTAGTATGATTTAATAAATGTACCCCATGATATTGTTATTGAGAATTTCCATCTTATAATAAAAATAAAATTACAAAATCTAATTAAGTTTTTAGTGCATATTAAACTTGCAAGAAAAAAAAATTATATTAAATTTTCTGGCAAATTCATTTAAAACGAAGCATTAAATTAAGCTTCTTTCTTTTATCTGTTTTCAGTGCAATGGAATGAACGACCTTATGAAATAGATAAGATTCTTTTAATGGTGTATACAAAATAAAGAAATATTCATAAAAGGACCTTAATATTTTGTTTTAAACTGTTTTGAAAGGCAATTTATAACAGAGAGAGATTGATTTGAATGTATACATAGAAAAAAAAAAATCAAACAAGTTTAGTTCAAATAAGTTAAATAACAATAATTTTTCTGTAATTAAATATGAGATGTATATTTAAAAGTGAAATTTTGAATTTAACTCAGTAAACACTATTGAAAAAGCTATTAAAAGGTATATTACTAATCCATGTTAATACTGAATTTTCGATCAATATTTTATTCCTTTTCATGTTTTGTGTATATATTGACAGCATTATTATAGGAGCAACAAATAATGCGAGTTTAAATATCAATTTTTTCATCTAAAAGGTATGAATTATATCAATATAAGTTGGAATGATTTTCAAAACATAACTGGCATACATTACAAAACATAAATGAAACATTATGTATGTTAAAATATATTTATAAATCAAATTAAACTTTGGTGCAATAAAATTATTCATTTCTTCTTGCATTAGTTGTGCTACAAAATTTTTAATTCACAATAATACTTTTAATAAAAGAATATAGACCTGAAAATGTTTCCAAAGCCGCATTATCGTCATCTGAATTATCTAGCATACCCATTTTAAATTTACATAATAAATAAAGAAGTTACAAAAAATTTATTCATATTTCTTAAGCTGAATTACAAAAACTAAGTGTCAGAGAAAAACAGTAACTCCTTTGAAATCATGGCAACTGGCATACCGATTACGGAGTGCCAAGTAACTGAAAAGTTTTCATTTTGTTGTGTTTATTAAACAAAACAAAAACCGAAACTAGAATTTTCAAATTTCTTTTAATGAAAATAAAGACATGATTATAAAACCTTAGAATTTCTGAAAAATTTATAATGATAACATTATTTAGTTTATAAATTCTTTAAAAAGTAAATAAGTAAGTAGAAAATTTAAAAGAAGTTTATAAAAAAATTAGTGATTGATTCAATAGTCGTAACCGTGTTACAATTTAGTCTCATGTTTGATGTTGTGACTTACGGTTTAAAGTGGGGGTGTGTTGTGTAAATAAAATAGTTTTTCCAAGTCCTTTTTTATTTATTTCTTGGGGTATGTATTAAATATATTTTTATCTTATTTGGTATAGAATACTATAACTTTCGTTGATTTTGAAACAGAAAACTTTGATGTGAAAATGTGTGGTTTGAATAAGATACTCAGATAAATAACTTATATCTATTTCCTAATTATTTAACTATCTCTATTTCTTTTCTTTGAATGTTGATTTAAATTATTAATTATAACTATTATGTAAATAAGATTTTATTATTTGAGAAATATTTAATTATTATTTTTTATTTTTTGAGAAAGGTTTAATGTTTACGAAACATTGTAAAAGTAATTATGAGTATTTATGAATAAATATGATTTAGAATCATAATAAAATGGAAGAAATATCGAATAAGTCTATTTTTGTTGTTACTTATAAAAATTAGCGAACCGCACTAATTCATATTTTGATCAACTTTATGACGTGGTGTGAGCCGGTAATATTTTATTATTCTGAATGAAATATACGATGAACATTACTTATAATTAGTAGTTATTTCCTATTCTCTTAGGTTAAATTTATTTATCGATTTAAACAATTTTTCAATGAAGAAAAAAAAAAAATTCCTTTCCTGTTTTTATATGTACTTTGCAACATAGTTCTGCAGTAAACTGTGTTAATTACTGCTGAGTTGTTTTTATTAACATATTCTATGATTTATATTGCATATTTAAGAAAATTTATGTATATGAAATTTTTTTTATAAAAAGTAAATGGAATGTGTCTAGTATATTTATATACTGTTTTCAATTAAATTTTTATAATTCTGAATTTCTCTTGTTATAGTATTGTAAGTTGCTTTATACGAAGTATTTTATTAAAAATTATTCCGAAAACATCATTATTATTCCTAAGAAGTATTTTAGAAATTTTGGATTATATTTTATATTAGTAAAATCTGATAACTTTTCTAAATGTTCTATTTACCTTTAAGTAACTAATATAATTATTATATTAATGTTACTGTTCTTATATAATTTATTTAAATTACACCAATTTAATACTGCTGATTTTTTTTATTTATCTTTTATTGATTGTATTCTTCAAATAATTAAATTTTTAACGTATTAAGGGGAAACATTCCAGTATACTCGTAACACTGATTACAAAGTAAATCAAAACATTATCAGTACTGCCTAAGTAAAAATACCTGTTATCTAACTGACAGGTTCTGCAGTGAATAAATACTTTCTAGATTTTAATTTTCTTTTGTTAAAATAGTTTAAAATGTTAATTTACCTTGTTAAATATATATAAGTTGGTATTATTATATTAGATAAATCTATATAAAAATAGTCTATAAATATAATTTAAAATTTTTAATCCATATTGGAATTATTATGAAAGAAAAAGTACATTGTTTAAATTTCTGATAATGTTTAGTTTTTCTGTTATTGGAGATATTTTTAGGGAGGGGGCGGCTTATAATTATGGTTTATGGAGATGTGGAAGTTTTTTAATTTTTTGAAGTGAAAATGAATTTGCTTACTTTCTGTTCTAAAATAATTGAATTTCTATTATGTTGCATTTGAATTTATATTATATAACATTATTTTTGAACTGAACTTCTTTTTACAAATCGTTTATGTTAATGTGTTCATGTATGTACGTGATAAAATATTACATGTTTATATATTTTTAGTAGTCAATAAAAATATTTTTTACTCAAATAATAGCTTTGAATATAATTATATATATATTTTTTATAGGCATTAAACTGAGACACTTACAACTTTAAAATGGTAAAGTATAAATTTTTTTTATATATTTCTATTTATTTTTATGGTTTATGCATTTAATTTTTTTTTCTTTATTAAATCTTTCCATGATAAAACTTATTTACATTGTGTAAAATTTGTATCTATTTATTTTATTTATTTGGAATTTTTCATGGTATAATAGCTTCTTGTAACATACCTGGGAAAAAGCATTGTATAGCGACTTTTTCTAAAAATAAAGTGGGAAATATCTGAATACACAATAAATCAACGATATATCTGTTATATTAAAACATAATTACATAAAAGTTTTTTTTTTTTTAATTCTTAAGCAATAGAAAAGGAAAATCTTTTTCTAACAATCCTTAACAATAAGATCTGAATGGGAAAACTTTTTTTACTGTTGATTAGAATTTAATAAACAACAGAAAAAAATTGTTTGACCTTAGATCATTTATAAAATATTGTCCAGAAATATATCTATTTTTATTTAGTAGGAGAGAGATACTGTAAATCTTGATTTTGAATAAAAAAAATATTTCTTAAACTTATGTATATTTTTCTACTAATGAATAATTTATTGATATGTTTAAAAGTTCTGAATGTAATGTTTCATTTTAAAAACTTAATTGTAAAATATATTTAATATTTAACAATATTTTTCTTAATTTTTTTATATATTAAAATTTTTAAATATTTTCAAATGAAATTATAAAACAGTTCTCAATTTTATATTTTTATATCCCTTCTCTAAACAGAAACTTTTTTTGCACCATTTTAATTTTTGTCCCATTGTTAAATAAAATTTCTTAATAAATTTGTTATTTTAGGGTGTTAATTTTTTTGTTATGATTGTAAAAACAGCAATTAAATTATTTAAAATACTTGGCTGAAAAAATATCTTGTCTTTATTATTTCCAATTAACTAATATGTATATTGAAGTGTAAAAGACCCTTAAAAGCATTTAAATTCATGCTGGGAAAATAATTAATTAAATATGTAAGTTTCATGGTTATCAATGTATAAGGTGAATATATATATATATTTATTTTTTTTTCAAAATAACGTCATAATGATCACTTTTTAAAGAAATATTTCATATTGAATTATAGTTCTAAGGGTGAAAAAGAGTCAATTATCTTATTCGAAAGCATTTTTAATGCCTTTATATAAGGAAAATTAAAAATCAGGATTAATTAAACAAGATAATGGGATTTTTGTTTTATAGTTACTTTGGCACTTTTTCAAATAGCAGTAGAGAAGTAAAATCAGTCTATTGGACATAGTTTGTATCTGCTGCCTAACTTGCAATTATTTCACTAAGTATGGGAGAGAAGAATCACCACCTCTGATTTGGATTTTGCAAATGATGTGGATGAAAGCATTTAATGCTGTTTTTCAGTCAGTTGTATTTGTATGATCGTGTTATGCTCAATGTAGCTTTTGAAATGGGTAGTATTCAATATAAGTGATTGAATATGTTCCTAGACCAAAGTTATAGTTACTAGCAGAACCCGGCATATGTTGTCCTGTCAAAGAAAAAAAAAATGCATTGTAGAAAATTACATATCGAGAATATATTCTTCCTGTTGCAATATATATGCATTCTCATTTTCATGGATATCGAGGAACAGCATGGAAAGACAAGTTTTTTTTTTTTTCTTCTGTTGATGGCAAATTGAAGATAGCTAATATTTTTGAACTTTAAAAAAATAATACATTATTTAATTAGTAGTGGCAAATTAGACTACCCCGAAAAACTGTTTTTCACAGTATTTATAACATTTGGCAATTTCCAAGACTACTATTGAAGAAAAGTACCAGATAACTCTTATGCTTACAATGAAGTTTGCCCATATTTGTTTTTCATTAATTTTTTTTTTTTTTTTAATTGACTTTAGAATTAAAAAAATCAATTTCAAAATTTGTTTTTAAAAACACAATTTAAGACAAGGGGGCCAACCCAAATTGTTTTGCGAGCCACTTTGGAAATGCATCCTAACCTTATAGGCCGCATATAAAGTTATATATCCCCCTATTAGATTGAGACCCACTATAGGCATTTTTTTTTTTTTGGAGTGAAATGTTGAAACATAATGAGTTATTATTGTGTTCACTATTATTCTTACAAGTGAACATAGATAGTATAATAACAATGATTTTAAACGCACAACTGCGTGTATCTAGGTATAGTCATTGAGGTCACTTAAAGTGAAACATAGAACCTAATATATTAGATGTTCCATGATGCACGCACATCTTGAGTTTGCAGAATGTAATTTAATTATTTTGCAAACTATCTTCCTATATTCACAAGAATATTATTTTAAAATCAAATTTCATTTTTTCTTATAATTTTAGTAGTTCATTTTTTTTTTAATATATGGATGCATACATAATGTATTTTTTTAATACATTGGCTTCCACTACTTTGGCCATTATAAAATAAATATATTTTTTAATAGTGTGATAAATCTCATTGAATGCAAAAAAAATATTCAAGGCGTGCTGCGGATTGGCCACTCCTGCTCGACATTCGTAGGTGACAGATACTTCTACTGGGTATTTTTCTTTAAAGTGGTAGAAAGAAAAAATACATTATATGGCCCATCATAAAAAATCTCGGGTTGGCCATCCCTGATTTAAGATTTTAGAAGGTTTTATTTCTTAAATTTATTTCAGCCTCAGACGCCTCAATTATCTCCTCAAGAGGAGCAAGAGAAGCTCCTGGATGAGGCTGTCAGTGTTGTGAAACTTCAAGCATTTCAGATGAAGAGGTGTCTGGATAGGACTAAGCTGATGGAAGCCCTGAAGCATGCTTCAAATATGTTGGGAGAGCTGAGGACTTCCCTTTTAAGCCCTAAAAGCTATTATGAATTGTGTATCCTTTAACAATTTTATAAAGAATAGACTAAAATGGGCTTTCATTAGGTTTAAATGATTTTAATTAACATTATGCTGCTTTATTTATTGTATAAAAAACAATTTTTGATTGATAGCTGATGGCTTAATATTGAATTTAAATGGATATGAGCCATAAATTCTCAAAAACACTTGAAGTATTAAATATAAAAATACAGTAGAACCTCTTTAAATCAAACCTTGATAAGTTGAAAACCACCACAACTTGTTTTTTTCTTTTTTTTTTTTTTTTTTGCTCCATTCCCGCCCCCAAACTTGATTACTCGAAATTTCAACCCTCTATAAGTCGAAATAAGTCAATCCTCACAAGACATTTTGGTATATATTTTTTCCTCTGTAACTCGAAAAATTGGACCTATGTATCTCGGTCATTTGAAACTAATTACCTCAATAGCTCGAAGAAAAATAAATTACCGACTTTAAGGATTTGCCAACAATGCAAGTCATTGTTTCTTAGAAAACAATGTAAAAGAGTATATAGTAAATAGAATAACTGATTCTATGAAATAGCAACTCGGAAGAAAAAGAATTTTCTGCTCTTTACAGCTTAGATAATGCTATAGATCGAGAACGATTGAATTGTCTAAAGCAAAAAAATAAATAATAATAATAATAACTGACTTTTTAATACATAATATCTTTAATTGTAAGGTTGTTTGAATTATTTTGATTTTTTATTGTAGTGCATAATATAACTTTTAAGTTGCAAATAAACATGTTTATTACCTCTGTAATAAGTTAGAAAGAATCTAGACCTCTACAAGTCGAATATTTCCTTACAAAATCCGGCGTAAGTCAAAAACTCTACAACTCGAATTATTTGGTGTCTCTCCTTCAAGTTCTACTGTACCTAAGAAAATACCATTGAAAAACCCAAGAAAAATCAAAGGACAGTCTTGCTGCCTGAATTTGTTATATATAAAAACTGATTCTTTATTTGCTGGCTGTTTTGCCTACCTTATCTTCTTTATATAGGCCATTATAATATTTGATTTTTTTCTGTTATTTTGTGTTTTTGTTTCAAATGCATAAGTTTTCTTTAAATGAACTGTTAAAAAATTCAAGATAAAATTATAGAAATCCATTTTTTTCAATTAAAAATTTTTTTTAAGTTGAGAGAATCTAGTTTGGAAATATATTTAGTTATGTAACCAATAATTAGTAATTGTATCTGGTTCTGTGTTCAAAAATGAATTTTAACAAAAACTTCATTTTGCTTTTAACATTGTATAATTAATAGAATTTGATTCATGGTTGTCTATTGGAAGAAGAGAGTATAGATTTAATCTAACCTAATAATGTTATTTAAAATGATTGATTATGTATGCGGTATGTTTTGACATCATAAGATTTGTATGACATTTTCTTGTTTTAAAACAGCAAAATATTGCTCAATTCCTCCTAATGCAATTTACAGAAAATATTTTTTTCTTTTATAGCTAGATTACACCAAGAATGAAGACTCATTTTAACAATAGAAATAGTTAATTACTTATTTCCTCCATGGTTCACATTAAAAGCTAAACTTTCCTTTGATGCTGCTCAAATTCAATTTCTTTTGAAGAAGTGTCTTTTCTTGCATTTAGATTTCTGCAAAAAGAATGAACCTTTCCACTTTAAGTTGGTTGAAATATAATTTGAAAACAACATGTTAGAAATGTTACAGGAGAACAGCTTCTGATTAACTGGTGCTATACATCTGTGGTGTGAATCAGCCTAGTGGCAAATGACTTACAAATTATTAATTTAGTTTTGATAGACTGTTAAAACTAAATTAATAATTTGTAAAGTTGTTTAAGTTTTAAAACTATATATATAAAAATTAATTTTGATCATAAAAAAAAGAAAAATTCTTATAGTAATTCTTTTTTTAATTAGCATCTTTTAAATTTGAGAGAAGCAAGTTAAAACTTAACTCGTTTTCAGATATGGCCGTTTCAGATGAGTTACGTCATTTAGAGCTTTATCTTTTAGATGAATTTCAGAAAGGCCGCCGAGTTGCAGATTTATATGAGCTTGTGCAGTATGCAGGCAATATTATTCCAAGATTGTAAGTTGAAAACATACACAATTCAGGTGTAATAATTATATAATCTATGCAACTTACTATAATTTTATCTTCTTTTAGTTTATAATTTGACAATGAATCTTTTATTAATTACTTACAAATATAATCACAGTATCTATATTTCTGCATTTAAGATATCAGCATTAAGAACATTTTAAGATGAAAAATATGCTTTCTTATATATTTAACTTTCTCTTAAGTCTTTTTAATTTTTAACTGTAACATCTTTCCAGGGCATTTCATCTATTAGCATTCATAAATGTATGAAGTGCGTCACATTTTGTCTAATTTTTATAAAAGTCTTATTATGTAGAGCTTATAAGTTCTTTAAGGTAAAGCTTTATAGGATGATTTATGAAAATTCTATAAAAAAACCTCACTGATTGTACACAGCAATTTGCACCTCAAAATTTAGAAGTTTTTTTTAGTATATAATCAACTGTTTATAGGTTGGAATTTATAGTAAATGATATATTATAGTTTGATTTACAATCAAAAGAACTTTCGATTTTTTAATTTATTTTTTTCATTAATTATATTATCATTTGAAGATAACATTTAGTAAAATAATTTTATAGATTGTAATTTTAAAAAATGCTCTTTTTATAACAAGACGATTTGTTTATATTAAACTTATTATTAAAGCAATTTTGCGGGTTTTTGTATTTTCAGATATCTTCTGATTACGGTTGGGCTCATTTACATGAAGACTAATGAGCATTCTAAAAGAGACATCTTAAAAGATCTTGTAGAAATGTGCAGAGGTGTTCAACATCCTTTACGAGGTCTTTTCTTACGAAATTATTTGTTGCAGTGCACAAGAAACATACTTCCTGATACAGATGAGAATGATGCGTGAGTATTAATAATTGCTTGCTATTTCATTTTTATATTGTTTTTGAAACATTTTAATTGTATAATTTATAGTTGTATGTATTATAAATCTATTTTTTTATGGATTGCAAAGATTAAAGGAATACAGTTCAGTTAAAGCAAAATTGTAGACTTATTTAAAACTGAAATACATAAAATTAAAATTTTTTTAATTCTATTAAAATCTCAAAAATTCCAATATGTTTAAGGTTAATTAATTTCATGAATAATATAGATATAGGTAATCTAAATTAATAATGATAAATATATGAATTTGTACCATAAATGTGTTTAATGTTTTTTTACAGCAATGCTGAAACTATTGGTACTGTAAAAGATTCTGTTGATTTTATTTTGCTTAATTTTGCTGAAATGAATAAGTTATGGGTTCGAATGCAACACCAGGGCCATTCTCGGGATAAGGAGAAACGAGAAAGAGAACGACAAGAATTGCGGCTACTCGTTGGCACAAATTTAGTTCGACTATCACAACTTGAATGCATTGATATAGAAAAATACAAAAGGATGGTTTTGCCTGGCATCCTTGAGCAGGTTGTGAGTTGCAGAGATGCAATAGCTCAAGAATATCTTATGGAGTGCATAATTCAAGTGTTTCCTGACGAGTTTCACTTACGAACTCTAAGTAATTTCCTCAAAGCATGTGCTGAACTTCATCAAAATGTTAATGTTAAAAATATTATTATTGCTTTGATCGACAGGTTGGCAGTTTTCGCAACTAGAGATGATGCAGCTGGTATCCCACAGGAAATAAGATTATTTGATATATTTTCTGACCAAATTGCTCAAATAATTCAATCAAGACAAGGTATGCCCTCAGAAGATACAGTGGCTCTGCAAGTTTCTCTCATTAATTTAGCCTTGAAATGTTACCCTGACAGAGTTGATTATGTTGATAAAGTACTAGAAACTACAGTTAGCATTTTTGAAAAATGTGGAGTCAAAAGGGTTGATTACAATACCCCAGTTTCTAAAGAACTACTCAAACTATTAAAAATTCCTGTGCAACATTACAATAACATTCTAACTGTATTGGAACTGAAACATTTTGGAAACCTCATGAACTTTTGTGATTATAATAGCCGCAAGTCTATGTCATCTTTCCTTGTAAATAATGCTTTAGAAAATGAAACATACATACCTACTCAAGAACAGGTAAAAATTTTTTTTTTAAATAAAGTTAAAGGCTCGTTCCCACCGAGGCGAGAGATGTGAAGATTCAAGAGGCAAGCGGCAAAATTTTTCGACCCTTTACAGCGAAACGTCAGAAATAGCATTATGCCTAGTGAAAAACCGCTTCGAGTTGAAAGTTGGGCACTGCAAACCGGTTTCAGGCGACCATGGTGAGGCTAGTGATTGGTCAAATATTTTCGCTTGCATCTTCTCGCCTTGGTGAGCACGAGCCTTAAATGTTACTATATTAAATTAATTGTCATTATTTATAGTAATTCATGCATATTGACATTGTATATTTTCTTTCATTCAGCCAACAACTTTTAAAATTCATTTATATGTTTATCTTCATGTTCAGTTTGAGTTATATTGTAAAATGTATTTTATTTTAAATTAAATGGCCCATTTTATTTCATTATATTGCTATATTGTCTTGATTTATTAATATTTAAAATTAGATTGTTGGTGCATTTAATTAATAAATCCTTACTTGTGAATTATGTTAAAAAGTGAAAATTGGCTATTAATATTTTGTATATAATGTGTGTCGATTTTTTTTTTTTTTTTTTTTTTTACCTTTAATTAAAAAATTTTTTTTTTTTTTTAAGGTTGAGGAAATTCTACAATTGGTTTCACCACTAGTTCAGGATCAAACTGATCAACCTGCTGATGAAGATGACCCAGAAGATTTTGCTGAAGAGCAGGGTTTGATGGGAAGGTTTATTAATTTACTACAGGCTGACACTCCAGACCAGCAGTTCCTTGTAAGTAATTTGTATTTGTCAATGGCATTTAAAAATTCGTATGAAAAAAAAAATACTTTCTTTGTTATAGCTGCCTTCAAAATTGTCTTGCTGTATGCTTAATTGTGACATTATGGATGAAATTTCCTGAGTAGCACATTAAATTTTATTTTTATGGCAAGGCTAGAAGTTATAGCTCTAAATGGAAAAAAATCTTATATTTAATTCTACAAAATAACCAATAAAAGCATTATTGAAACGTTCTTATCCCCAATATTATTAAAACATTAATTCTAATTATTTCATAATTTCTGTTATTTTATTATATCTCAAGTAAAATTCTTTTTCTACAACAATAAAAGTAAATATAAATTAAAATAAACATTCTAATATGACACCATAAATGAAAATTTAATTTTACATAAATTTCATCTTTTTTTAATATACTGGATTTTAAAGCCTAAGATCTTTCTGATGCATGTCCAAGGCTACTGTAGCTCAAGAATGCTAGAACTAATGTATGGCTGTAATTCTGTAGTTAAATTTCATAACAATTTTTTTGTTTTGGTTTTAATTATGAATATGTCTTAGATGCTGAATATTACAAGAAAGTACTTTGGAAATGGTGGTAACCGACGTATTCGTTATACATTAACTCCAATTGTGTTTCAAGCTTACAAACTAGCTTTTCGGTATAAAGGTGTTAGTGAAGAGGTATGTATATAATATAAATATTTATATATTTTTACATTTAATGTTACTAATTACCGCTGCATTCTTTTTATTGACTAAATTTAATATGATTTTTAGTAATGACTGAAATTTCAATGTATAAAATTTTCATCATTTCTCACACTTTATCTGAATAAAATTACTTTCTCCATTCTTTCAAATACTAAATAAGGAATTTTAATAATTTAAACATACCTTTGCTACTTTAATTAATTATGAATTGACACTTTTGTATCATATCTGTTTGTCCATATTTTATCATTTTTATTGAAAATATAGAAATGCTAACTACCACAAAAAATATATATATATATTTATTTATTTATGTTTCTACAGGAATTTAAAAACAAGCTATCTTTGTCTACTAACTTTCATAGGTTTTGGGAATGGAAGCTTTCACAGAAAATAAAAATTAAATTTTTTTTAATTTTATGTGAAAGCTTCCATTTTCAAAACCAATGAAAGTTTTTACTAATTAGTCTGTGTGGTCTTTATTTAAAAGGAGGATTGAGTTTAATTGATTAGCTGAATATTTGTATGTATGAGCTTTTGTTATAACTTTTTTTTTCACTTGTAGTAATATTTTCATTCTCAAAAATGCTGTGCAGAATTATTTATTTAAAAATTTCATATATATATTTTTTCTTTATTAAATTGTCTGTGATAAATAATTTCAGCATTAAATCTTAATTGTTCGCTAAATTATCTCTCTGATCTTTAAAAAAAAACTTTTCAAAAGTTTTTTATAAAATTGCTGCAATCTGGCAATCTTATAAATTGCTGCTAAAGTATTCAATCTATAATTGATGACTTCAATTTTACAGTAAAGTTGGCAATAATTTTATTTGAAGGTAATGGTATGTGTTTACCCCATCTCCATATGTCATCGTGTGGGTTGGTAAATCCTTGGCATTTCCAAGGATTTACCTTGAAAATAAATCCTTGGCATTTCCAACCATCCCAGATATTGCTGACATATATTGAAAACTGTTGAAAGTTATGATGATATTAAATATAATATTGATATAATGTTGCTTAAAGAATCTTATTTGTGATTTTATATGTGTAAAAAAAATGGTTTTGAATTAAGTTTAGTAATTATTTTTCACATAATTCTATGCTGACTGGTTCAGTGGCTGTACTTTTTATAAAACATTTATTTGAGCACAGGAATTTGCATAAATAATTTTTTTTATCTTTTAAAGGCATTTTTCTTTTTACTTATAATTTAATGTATTAGTTTTTGAAACACCTCATATCTTTTTTGTAATGCACATTTTTAAAACTCCTCTATTTTAAACAGAAACAATAAATAACCTTTAATTATTGTAAGATTAAAACTCTGAGTTTTCTAATCTTACGATAATTTTAATTTTTAGAAATATATTTGAATTCAATTTTTCCCTTTTTTCAAAAGGATGACAAATGGGAGAAAAAATGTCAAAAAATATTCAAATTCTGTCTCCAAACCATCAACGTTCTCATCAAAGCAGAAATGGCCGAGCTGCCTTTAAGGCTTTTCCTTCAAGGTGCGTTAGCATCTGGGCAGATTGGATATGAAAATCACGAAGCAGTTGCTTATGAATTTGTTTCTCAGGTTTGTTCCATAATGAATTTCTATTATATAAATTTATCTTACCCTTTTTTTCATTGATTATTATAAGTTATTATTAAAATTACATTATATGCTGTTATTTGATTAATATTGCTTATGATTAAAGAAAATTATATTAGAAGAGTTTTCTACAGTTTTGGATAAAAAGGATCTGATTTTTACTTTATTACCCGAAGAATAACTGACATTTTAGCTAGACACTATATTAAGTAAATTAAAATTAAAAAAAAAATTAAAGTTTATTATTTGAATTTCACTAAATATCATTCTGATGTTTTGTATCATGATGTTGGATTTATATACATAATTTTGTGCATAACATCTGTCTATGACTAGATTTTAAATTTGCACACTCGGTCTGCAAGCTAACAATTATTAAAATATTATATTAATATTATATACTCACAAAAACTGCTTTGAGTTTTCACACTTATAGGAATGCTTAGAATGCTCCATGAAATAACAAATAAATGTAATAGAATGATATTTCTTTTCTAAAAATGATTTCACACTATTTCTTCCAATTTTGTTAAACAAAATAATGATTTTTTTATATAATTCTTTTCAAAAAAAAAAAAAAAAAAAATTTTTGATTTTTTAAAATAGTACTTTTTATTGCTTTTTTGAATAATTTAACATTTTCTAATTCTTGAATGCTTTTGACTCTAGAAGAGTTGTTAAATAAATTGTAGATCAGTAAATATTTTGGAGTGGAAAATAATTAAATATGCTTTTTTGTAAAGTTGTTTTAAATCCTTTTAAATTATTTATGAAAATATTTTAAAAATATAAGCATTTAATAATATATGAATTTAACTTTCTTTTTATATGTTAATTACTCCAATTTTCCCCCCTTGCATTTAAGGAAATTAGTAAAATGTTGAAATAACGGAATTAAAAAAAAAAAAAAAAAACATATATTGTAAAAAAGGTGCTATGAATATTTTGTTACATATTTCCAAAATGTGTATGTTTTTCAAATATATGCGTCAGTGTGTCATATGTTTACTTTACATCTCCATAATAAATATGCTTTAAAAGTTAATATGATTTTTGTTGTCAATAATAAAAAGCAACATATTTATTAAACTATGAGGCACTTTTAAAACTTTAAAATTTTATGCTGGAAAATTAGTGCACATTTTCTGAAAATTATGGTATATCGCTCAGAAAATTGTGGTGGTAACCACAATCATCCCTGATATTATTTTAATTGATAATTCACTATTGAAATCATAAGTGACATATATATATTAAGTTAATTATTTGCTTTTGTACTTTAATAGAAATTGCTTTCGGCTATTCCTTAGGCTTTTCTCTGTATGAAGATGAAATCTCTGACAGCAAAGCTCAGCTTGCAGCTATCACACTCATCATTGCATCTGTGGAACAGATGTCCTGCTTCAGTGCAGAAAACCATGAACCATTGCGAACACAATGTGCACTGGCTACATCCAAATTATTAAAGAAGCCTGATCAATGTAGAGGTGTTTGTGTTTGCTCCCACTTATTCTGGTCTGGAAAAAACCTAGCCACCAAAGGAGAAGAGGTACCTGAGAATTTTTAATCTGTTGATAAATAATTAATTACTAACATTTTTTCATAAAGAAAAATAATGTATGAATATATATCATATTTGTTGTAAAATCAATACTTTCAATTGTATATTGCAAACAATATAGAAAAAGTGCTTGCAATCAAAAGCTTAAAAAAGATGATAATGATTTAAATAAAAAAAAGTCCTCTCACTATAAATTTAATTGTCTAAGGCAAAAAGAGGCTCTTACTTCTTGAGTTGATTTATGTTTATTTTTGGGGGGGGATAACTCTTTTTTTTTCAGCAAGATATACCTCGTATTTTTAAAAAAAATTATTAGTTTAAAAGTATGTTAACTTAATATATATATATATATATAGATATATATATATATATATTTATTAAACAGTATATGTATCATAATATAATTTTCAGAATTTTTTATTAATATATTTTAATTCTTAATACATTTATATTATTCTTGGAAGTAGGAAAGTATTTTCTATCACCTAGATGAAATAGTTTTTTGTTAAAATAGAAAAATAAAAGGATTCAGTTAAATATTTTTTATCCTCTAAATATGTAGATTAATTATTTAATTATTAGAGAGATTCTTTTCAAATGATAATTTGTATTATAGCATAATGCTTTTTTAGATGCATGATGGCAAGCGAGTGTTGGAATGCTTGAAAAAGGCTACTAACACAGCAAAGCAATGCATGGATTCCAGTGCACAAGCCCAACTTCTTGTTGAAATTTTGAATCATTCTATTTACTTCAAAGAAAAAAATAATGACCAAGTTAGTAGTTTATTACATTTAATTCTAATAATAATGTACTGAAAATTAATTCATACTTTTTTTTAGATATTATTTTTTATTATTTAATATATTTTTAAATAAAAATCTGTCATGTTTAATTATTTTCTATAAAAATTCATGATGTTTTTTATGTTTTAGGTTCAAAAATCTTACCAATCATCTGTTGTCTGAAATTCGTGAACTTTTACCGACTCTCGAAGTGAATGAGGAAACAGAACAAATTAACAAACATTTCCAGAATACGTTAGATCACATACAAGAAGGTGACGGGAAAGAAAATCCAGTGAAAGAGACAACGGCAGAAGAACAACTTGCACTTTAATAATTGAATACTTTTGAAGGTATTTTTTATTTATTCTAATTATCACATATTTGTAAAAAGTTAATGATAGAAGAAGTAACCTAAGTCAAAAGGGAATCAGTGTAAATGTTCCATTAATTTATAAATTATTTTGACAAAAACTTGGATATTTTTATTTCCAATGACAAACTTTATGAGATCAAAACCATGTGAAACACACACAAGAAAAAAAAGAAAACAATAAGAGAAAAAAGTCGATGTGTCATCAGCAAAGTTCTAAATCTCCAATATCTTTTCAACTTGGAGTTCAGGGCATCCTGCTATATGGTGTCTGTCCATGACGCGGCTTTCCCACAGAATGGGAAATTTGGGCTATCGAAAATTAAATGTGGTATATATTGCTCACCAAACAATCATAGCCAACCTATCTCAATAACATTGCTCGCAAGGGAATGTTGAATCTCAACTTTCTTAGATTGGGACCGGCTGCCCGCATTCCATTATAATACACAGGCTACATGAATGTTTGTCCTATAATAGAATTTCTCAATTAGTATACAATAAAAATTTGAAAATGTTTAGATGACAGTTCCTTTAAGCCCTAATATTTTTTAATGTTACAAATTTTCTTTTAAAATTTTTGCAGGTGATATAAAATGTATGTAAAACACAAATAAGAAATTTAATTTGGAGAATTATCAATTTAAGAATTAAAATAAATTCTTGATTTTTGTTAAATAAATTTTAAAATAACAGTTGCAATGAATTTAAAAGAAATTCATAAAGAAAATTAAAAATTTTAATCTTTCATTTGATAAAAGATAAATTTTTCATTATAACTTAGTTTTTGATAAATTTTAAATTTCTTTTATAGATCAATCAATGGAAATGTGCTGTCTTCAGATTGTTTTCGAAACTTTTGATTCACCATTCCATCTAATGAACTGTAAATAGAAAGTGCCATTGCAAGTGTGTAATATGCTTTTTGTTAGGATATTTAGTTGTTGTACATTTAATTAAATAATTTAAGATATTTGGATATTAAAATATATGTTTCAAGTTTTGATGTTTCTCTTTTTTGCTTTATGTTTGCTATTTAAGCATTTTGTGCCATTTGCCATGTTAAGGATTTGTACTACAAAATTAAAATCAATTTTTACTAAAAAGTTTTATTTTCATTAAATTATTATTATTGAACAATTTCCAGTAGTTAGTTTTCACTGAGTTAGCATATGAAAATTGAATGTTTTATTAAGTTTTTTTTTTGAGATCCAGGACAATTTGAATAATGAAAGGAAAAATATTTTTAATATTAGATGAAATTATTAAATTGGTTTCAAAAATAAAATGTTTATAAAATAAAAATTGTTAGTTTTAAGTATCTATAGTCTTGTATTGAATAGAAAAAAATTTCAATATTGGTACTATAATAACAATTTATTTTTTAGAAATTAAAACATATGCAATTTCTGCTTATTCTGATATTTTTATTTTAACTTCAGTATGTTTATATTTCTCTTCATAAATTTGATTTTGGTTTTGCGAAACTATTCTTTTCCCTGTTATTAACTATTTCTTTTCTTAAAAAATAATACTATTAATATGGCTAAATTAGAAGAAGAAATATTCAACATTTACATACCTTAGAATGTTATATCAAATGCTGTGTTTAAAAATTGCAACTTTTTCTTAGCAATAAAAGAAAATGAACTTTTTAATATTCAAACTTAATTGGTCAGGTATGAAATTTTGAACAAAATAGTTTTGTAATATATTGTCTTAAGCCAATTAGCTACTGAAAATTACCTTAGTTTCAACTTTATGCGTCAAATTTAAAAAATATCTCCAATCTAACATAAAATTTGAAATAAAATGTTTTGTAAAGTTTAAGTTTGAAGAGCATTTTTACAAAAGTTAAATAGAAATAGTAAAGTAATAATTTTTAAGCAGTTGTATCAGAAATGTATACAGTCTTGACATTTTTTTTTTCTTTCTTCCTAAAATGTTCAAATGTAAATTTGAATTATTTAAATGTATCAATTACTTAAATCATTTTATGCAGCTTCTATTTTGAATTTTACTAGCTATACAATTTAATACATTGTATTATAAAAAGAATATATTTTCAGTACATTTAAAATATATCTTACTTCAAAAATTTCAATATATATATCTATATATATATATTGATTGATTCTGGTGAAATGTTCTTTTACAATTATCAAATTGAAGACTATTCAAATTCTTAATAAATGACTTAATGTGTAATTGAAGTAAAAATTTTAGATTGGTGTTATTATAACAGTTTAATATCACATCAAGTACTAAGCAGAGAGTTTATTGTACTATATCAAGCAAAGTTTTTCTATGTAACTGAAATGCAAATTAAATTACAGTTCAGTCTTCATATCTATTGCCATACATGTTACTGAATCATAATTGGGCTGCTGCTAGAACAATCTTGTTTTCTTAAAACAATGTTTTTTTTTTATTATTATTATTTATTTATTTCAAATAGCAAGGCAATACAAAAATGGGAAAATACAAAAGGACGAAAATGCATACAAAAGCTCAACAAAGTCAATGACAGAAGTCATTGCCTTAAGAGTTTCTAGCTTGCCAGTATCTCGCTGTCTAAAATTTGTCATGAAGTTCCAAGCAATGATGGAAATGAGCTCAATTCATCAGTTCTGCCCAATCGCAAAGAATGCAGTTTGGTTTGTCAAAATGTAGATGTTGATCATTTTTTTTATTATTATTATTATTATTTATTGAGACAAGCCACCAGCATTTCATTGCAATACATCCAGGCCAAACGAATGACGGTTAGGATAGCAGTTAGAGCTCATGCCGAAAACTGTAGACCACTTAGCCATATAGAATGTTGCCCAGGGTGTACCACTAGGAGGTAGGTCTACATTGCATCCTTATTGAAACAATGTTAATGTAGAAAAATGTTTTTATGTTTAAAGCACAGTAATTGCTAAAATAGAGTCTCCTGGATAAGTAAAACAAGATTATAAGGTAAGTTTTTATTTTTCTATCTTAAAAAAGTGTCATGCTATTTATTGTAATATTAATTATTAATGTTATGAAATGTTTCTGAAGTTAAAATAATTTTTGTAAGTTTTATATAATAATACAATGTTATATGATGTGTATAAAATAATTTTTGCAAGTTAATTTTTAACGTTTTTGCAAATTACTTTGTTAACATTATTTTTAATTTCAAAGCTATTCAGAATAGAAATGCATTTTATCTATAAATTTTTAATTATTTTTGCATTTTGAGGTAATATTAAATATGTAAATGAAGTACTTCAAATTATTAATTGCACAAATGTTCAAACTGGTATACAGCTGAATATTTCATGCATATTCTGTGTGAGTTTTATCTCCCTCATTATAGAAAACCTAATTATTATTGCTAATAAAAATTATAATGGGTAGTTACAAGCTGAACTTGAACTGGGTAGAACAAGCTGATTTAACTGAATTTATAGGTTCCACTAAAAACAAGGTCCTCATTTTTATATGTATATATTCAATAAAACAAAAATTTGCGATGAGTATTACCTTACTTATAATGTCTTAAATATTGCTTTTAAAAACTCAATTAAGAATCTCACTTTAGCAATATCTGTTGTCGCCTACAGAAAGAAGATGCAATGGCACAGAATGTTTTATAAATAAATAATTAATGTTTAATACTGTACCATTCAAAATCTTCAAAACTTTCTTGCCTTAAAATTCAGTTTCACCAATCTTGTTTATTATTTAATTTTATGCTGCAACTAACATTAAAAAAATTAATATATACAGAAATCAACCATTCTATTTTATCTAATTGCCCATGGTATTGAATTTTAAATGCCAAAAACAGACTATAATACCAAAAATTTATACACATTGAAATATTTATTATTTTCAAAATAACCATATTAATAAATTTTTTTTTTTTTAGCTGGAATTGTTAGTAAAAGTAAATCAATTAAAAATATGATTGTTTGAAATAGAATTTCATTGAAACAGAAAAAAAAAAAGTTTTAATTGTTGCTAATCTATAATATTTTCAGTAATGCTTGCAGTTTAATATAGGGTTGATTTTGGTAGGATTAATATGATCTTTGTATCTTTTTTTCTATTCAAAAATAAATGTAAGTGCCAATTACATGTGTTTTTCTTCTTCATAGAGCTGTTTGTTCACTTTGTGTAAAGAAAGAAAAAGTCGGAATATACATTTAATAGTTGGTAAAATTTTCCGTTAAGAAAGATATTAAAAGTAAGTATTGTTCATAAAATATGGAGACTAATTTTAAAATTTAATTTATCATTATTTCTTGTTGCAATGAATTCTAAATTAATAATTTGTTCTGCAATTTAAGGCCATTATTTAATTCTTAAATTTAATTATTAAAAATAATTGAATATACATTTGTAAAAAAAAAAAAAAAAAAAAAAAAAATTGATCTAATGGAAATGTATCAATAATAGCATTAACTGAAAATTTAAGTATTCTGTAAAAATTAAACATTATTAAATAATAGTACAGAATGTTTTATAATTAAAATATTTATTTCCATAACTGAAAATTAAAATATTCTGTGCATTATGATATGACCGAAAAAAAAAAAAAAACTATATATATATGTACTCAAATGAGCAATAATTAGCGGAAAAAGATTTGATTTCTTCTAAAAAATATGGCCTGCTATCTGAATGATGGTAATGGTTCAAGAAAGCTGAACTTCGACCATTTGTGGGGGCCATTGCAGTCATTGTTTCTCGAAACGAGGGAATTCGATGGTGTTTATGATATATGGGCAACAATAATCAGACTATTGGGGTTTTCTGCCATACACAAATACTAATACCTGATATAAAAAATGGCTCCTTTAGTTGTTTAAAAATATTTAATCTTGAGGGCTATTTTGCATTCCCGCCAACACAGAAGTGTCATTTTATGTCTGGGGCGGGAAGTGAAAAATCGGGATCTTGACTACTTTTTAATAAAAAATCATAAGTTATACATACTCAAACGAATATCGAAATCTCCAATGAAAATAATTTAATTGTTTTATGAGCATTTGTTTAACGAAATATTAAAAGTGAGATCAGTGAATTATTCTTATAACCAATTCCATTACGATCTTTCGAAAATCAACGGCCATTAAAGAGAAGAGTAGAATAATTATTAGGATTATTCTTTTTTATTTCCAATAAGTAGAATAGTTATTAGTAATTCTTAAATGATAAAGCCTAGTTCAGAAAAAAATTCTCCTTTTACTTTTTGAAATCTACTACATTAAAGAAACCTCATCTGATTCACATGATGAATTGCTGATATATTTATCACTTGTTGCTATCATACACGACTGATGTATTGCGCATGTGCGTATTTATCCAATTGCGTCAAAGCAGACTTTCCAATCGGAATGGTTCTTAAATTCAGTTTCAGTTCCGAAAGGGAAGTTCTCTATCCTACAATTTAGAACGAGCATAGTTTTTAAAACGGCTGGTACTGTCAAATCTCTACTACTTTTCTTCGTAGAAAAGAACTTTTGTCATCTTAAATTATTGAATTCAATTTCAGGAAATTCAATTGTATCGAAAAGTTTGGATAAGTGAGTAATTTTTTTTCACCCTCCCCCGCAATTGAATCGCTTATTTTAGTTTTGGTTTTGATTCGCGTGCAGTGTTGTGCTAATCTTATTTAATAATTTCATCTAAAATTTATTTTTTATTAATTTGATTTTTTTGTAGTTCGATTTTTTTAACAACTATAAAACAGTATTAAAGTTTTATGAATATTATAAATCACAATTATTAATTTTTATGGACATTACTTTATCTACCCATCCTATCAGTCATATAATATCTTGGGTAAATAAAGATTACAGTAAAATGAATTCCTAAAATTCCTCCCCTTTTACCTGATAGATGAAATTTTTGAGTTTCGTTTCATAAGGTTTAAATCACAAAAAGAGACTACATTTAGACAATATTGTTTTGTAACGCACATTGTCTACCAGTCTGTTTAAATTCCAATTATTAACTATAAGAGGTCATCCAGGCTGATAGTATGGAATAAAAAAAATAAGCAAGTAGATTTGAATCAACTATTTTGAAGCAAGATACTTTGATTTGTATATAAATTACAATTTTCTGGATAAAACTAAAGCTTTCATATTGTTTTGATCTTTTCTTTTCTTTTTTTTTTTTTATCAAAAGGATCAAGGCTATGCTGACTTGTTGTGCTCTTTTGTTTATTTAACAATGTATAATAAAGTTGGGAAGTCATGCATTGTGCTTCAAAAAGTGATTGGTCACTTTAAAATTTTACCTGGAAAAAAAAAAACAGTTTGCGTTATTATCAAATATTTATGACAAGCATTTTTATACAATTTATAAACAAAACTGCATAACCAATTTTATGTAAGTATTGAAACTTATTTTTAAAAACGGCAAACAAAAAAAAACATCCCTTAAAAGTCAATTAACACTTAAAAAAAAGCATTGCAATATTCTTTTTTTCCAACAATTCTTTAGTATTTTAGTATTCACTATATTTTCTGTTCATTAGATCTTGCATAATTTCAATATCAATATTGTTCCTTCTTTTCTTCCATCTCTTTTTTCTTCAGTTTGTGTTTTGTTTCATTTCTGTTCTCCAATTTCTAATTCTCCTTGTATATGTTCTATAGGATTAAATTCTGTTATTGAAGTTATCTTTGGAAGGTATCTTAACCAATGATGAATGTTGATAGTAGTGTGTTTATCTTACCTTGATATTAACTGTACTTGTTTTCAATACCTTACTTTTGGGCTCATTGCTCCAAGTTGTCTTTAAATTATTTAAATAAAGTAAATGATCTATTATACCATCAACAAATATAAATTTTCGTGATCCTGGTGCTGACATGCATTTTCATGCTTTATTATTCAGACCACACTCTTTGGTTTAATCTCTTCAGTTTGTTTCTTTTGTATCAGACTAGTGATCAGAATAAAAAATGTTGAACTTGCTCTCATAACCAAATAAGATATCATTCCTGTAAGTTCGCTTTAGTGTAGATTTCAGAAAGACCTGATGTATAATTAATTTATTATTAATTATTTATCCAATTTATAATTATTATGAATGTTGGCCATTGTTTCTCGAAAAGAGCCAGCCTTATTTAAAAATAGAATATTTTCAAAAATATGAAATCAAGCAATACTTAAAAATATTACTAGTTTTAAAATGAGAAATAAATGGCATATAATTTTTTATTAATGAATTTATTTGAAAAAAAAAATGCTAATGTCTATTAACATACTTTTTTTACTTGAAGATTTTTATTATATTTAAAAAAAATAAATTGTTATGAAATGAACTTTGAATAAACCTTTGTTCATTCACTTATGGGAATTAAGAAGTATTTAAGAAATATCTTTCAAGTTGCAAAGTTCTCCAATCACAAACGTTTAGTGAAAAGTGTAAGTAAATATAAATAAAAATCTATATGTTATAATGTAACTAATGATATTTTTATCTGAATACAAATTTAAAAATATATACCTGTATTTAGAGAAGTGAGATGTATAAAGCACAAGTTCTGCATTAATATATATACAAAGTTAAAGATCAAATTTTCTATTTCCAAACGTTTTGTTAGATAATGAAAGCATATATTCCATTTTAATGCATTCCTTCAAGAAATTTATAGCTTTCCATTTTAATATCAATGTCGACATAAAAATGCTAGTAGTATGATATACCAGTATCAACTTCAAGTGTAATAATCCTGTAATCCAGTTTTTATGCTTGACATTGACTTTATAATGAATTAAAATATTAACTTCAGTTGTAGTCTTTCAGACTTATTCTTAATCTGCAACTGTTTTAAAAAATATGAATTAACCATTCCGTAACTTGACCTTGTCTTTTCTTAAACTGTTCTTCGTGTGGAAGCATTTTAAACTTGTACACTACATAATTAATTGGTTTACTTAAATTTTAATAACATTTGATGAAATAAGGCAACAAAAATTATGTATATATTGTTGAGTTTGTTGTTACTTTCCTTTTTAATAATTTATATTATCAGTATATAGTGTGCGAACAGGGGTTGCCTGTATTTTCGACATCCAATTGTACACTTTTAATTGTGTCTGAACTCTTTTAATATCTGGACTGTCCTTTTCTGTAATACTTATTTTGTTTGAATATCTTAATGATTTAGAAAATTATAGACAGAATCCATGTGTAGAAGGATAAATTCATTAAAAATGTACATTTAAATGCATATTGAATAAGATTTTTTTTTTTCTTTTTAGGGAAAATATTTGCATGGAATAAACTAGCACTATTTGCTGAGATATGGATGGAAATAATAAAAGAATCTTTGTAAGTATTATTCTAAAAAATCTGAAAATTTTTTAAACTATATTACTTTTTAAAAAAAATCAGCATCAAAATTAAAACTATTTAATTTTTTGAGGATAAACTATTTTAATTACATTTTTCAATATAATTTCTGTCTTTACATCTCATTCAGTAATATTTAAGTTTTTTTTTTTTTTTTTTTTAAAGCCCTTTCTAAAAAAAATAGTAAGATTAATGGAATTGTGCCAAATAAGTATTCACTGATCAAACACCTTCTTATAGGAATAAAACACCTTTCTACCAGCATTACTTCATTTTAGAGTATGGATATGAGAGGGAATGGTTGTAAAAGGAGTTATACTAATTTCATTAATTTTGCTGCATTAATTCCAGAGGACAATAAGCTACTGATTAAAAGGGAGTTGTATGAAAAGTTAAACTCTAATAATGTTATTAATATGAATTGCTGTAAAATGTCGCCTTTAATGCGTTGTTATGATATAATAACATCCTCCTAAAATTGCAGTTTTTATTTAAGAAATAAATAAAAATTTCCTTAATTTTTAGCTACACACCCAAATAAAAATACTTAAGAAAAAAAATTGTTTTTCTAAATATTATAGTCTTAAAGAAGAAAAACATCTTGCTTTATATAGAGATATATTGCCAAATATTTTAATATAATTTCTATATTGATGGGTTTATAGAAAATTATTTGTGATTTTAATAGTTAGGAGTGAATTAAATCACGGCAGAAAATATTTCTTGAAATCAGAGCAAAGCATACTATAAGATTAGAGAAATTTATTAGAATTAAAAAATAATTAATTAGCAAAGAAATTGGAAAAATTCTGTTGGATTGATTTTGAAGAACATAAAGTGTTGAATGAGAATATTAATGAAATATTAAAAGAAGAAGGAATTAAACAGTTTCTAAATATGGAAAAAGATTCTTTCCTAATCGATGTACTCAAAAAATTCTGTATATGCAAAAGCTTCATGTTCTAGATGTCATAATGCTTTCTATCTGTACTGTTTTTAAGATGAATGTTACCCTTGTTTTTGTGGTACTTTTTCTAATTATAAAACTTCACATTAATTTTTTTCTTTCTTCAGTCAAGTGCTTCTTTTTTGTATATAAAATTTTCTAAGAATACATATGGAAAATCAATATTTGCTGTAGGTGTAATGTAAGGAATTAAATAAAATGTATGAACAAGCTTGATGGTTGCGTTATCTCTTTATAAAAGCCTTATAAAATTTAAAACTTAGTTTTCAGGAAAACTGAAAGGTAATTTTATTAATTGAAATTAACCTTAATTTGCATTGTTGCTGTTTTTCAGACTTTTCAAATAATGTTTATAAAATTTCACGTTTTTGTTATTGATGTTGATTTAAACATCAATTATATTTTATTTATGCTAATTGAAAAAGTATGTGTTCCTGACTAGTAATCTAACTACTACTAGGAAAATAATTTATTGCCTGCAAACACAATTCAGTTTTTGTAATAACAAATTTAGAATTTTGCAGAAGGCTGGGCTGGCATATTAATAAAGAATGACTGCAGTTTTATTAATTATATTTGTAATTAAAATGAACTTATACAAGCTTAGTAGAAAAAAATTGTTATGAAATAAAATATAAAAACTCCAAAAAGAATCGGAAATTAAAAACAATTTATTTGAAGGTTAAGAATCTTTGGTTAAAATCTACTGTGCTGCTGAGAAAGTCCCCAATCTTGTAACCAGGAATATTTCGTCTATGCTCTGCCAATTTCTGTAGGGTTACAATACTTCTACTTTGATAGTTATTTGAAGATTTTTTTAAATTATAGTAAACAAAGAACTAAAATATATATTCTTTTTAAATTTTTATTCCAATAAACTATTAATTATTGTAATTGTTGTTATAATGTATGTTTACAGTATATGATGCAGAAAATAAACAATTTTTATGATGTTGCTACTCATGAAAATACGAAACAAGTTTGAATTATTATTGGAAACGGATATTGGGGTCAAATTGTTGCCTCTGATGCGCAATGAAAATTGCTTTAGCTCATTACAGATAACAGGCATCACGTTTCTTCAAAGAAGGAAAGCACATGTACCGTAAATAGCTTTCGGTAGTTTTTGAGAGCTGGCTATACCTAGATGGTATATCAGTAAATGCCTGATTATAATTCTTCTAAGAAATACTAAAATACACAGTCAACATCAATACATCTTCCCATGCGTCGAATAAATTCTGTCAGATGTCCGAGAAACAGGTAATAAATTATTTTTCTAGTAGTAGTTTAGTCGCAAAAAATTAAAATCGTTGGCGAAATATCAAGCTAAGTGCGTCAATGTGAGAAACGTGAGCGAAGTCTTAGTTACTCGAAATGGTAACCTGTTCCTACAGCAAGGTAGTGCAAGGAGTTGTCGTGATGCCCAGACCGTATACATTGTTTAATAATGCATACACAGGAAGTTGACATTGTTACTACTTAACAATACTTCAATGTAAAATAACAGAAAATAGTTTTAGCACAATTTAATGCACAGTAGGCCTGACAGCTTGAACGAACTTCATAATTAGATGCTGTTCGACAGCTCACTCACACACACAAATAAAAACTTGAATGAACACAAAGTGGACTGTAATAATTTGTTTCTTTTATTTAGACAGCCATCACACTCGAGGATGGACTCGCCACACAACTGCTCTCTTTACACACACTTATTCAACTCCCTGTATTACATTCTTTCTCACCCCCACACAGACAGGATGTTTACATTATAGGCCGTTGACTTTCTCTATGTATGGGGACGTGGGTTTTGAGGCAACAGATGCTATTTATATTTTTTCTTAACATCGGCTTCAGCCAAATCTAAAAAAAAAAAAAAAAAAAAAAAAAAGCATATGTAATTTGGTGACATTTTGTGGCGCCAACTGAGCAATAAGCTGCCTAATATGGTAACAAGGGTTTCCAGCACTGTATTGTTTGCAATCCACTACTTACAATCGCAACACGTTACTTGGTGCACTTTGGCGGAAAATCCCAACGGACCCTATTCTACGATTTTTCCTCTACTTCTCTCATAAGTAAGAAGTATATAACAGTTTGTGATAAAAATCTAGAATCCTGTACCCTTTGTGCCAAATCCATCGCCAAATGCGTAGAAAGCAAACAAAATAGCTGCCGAATTTCGATATCATCGTAAAACGTTATTTTGCCAGCATTCATCGCCAAACATTGCTATTACCCCAACATTATTAGCCAAACAGCTGTCACGTCGAAGTTTGCTCCCGAAAGTGCTTTTAAGCCAAAGTGTGTTGCTTTAACGCCAAATATTATCATTATCTTGCCAAAATTTTATCATTGAAATGCATTATCGCCAACATCTATCGCTTCATCGCAAATTTTTCTTTTGAGCTAAATGCTATCGCTTTTACGCCAAAATTTTATTAATATTATGGCAAAATTTTAATATTTTCTTTTTACGGCACATGTTGCGGCTTTAACGCCAAAATAGATCAATATTTTGTCAAAATTTTATTCTTAAATTGCTTTTACGCCAAATTTAATAGCTTTATCGCCAAATTATTATGTGGAATTGCGTTTTGCTAACTTATATAAATATATCATTTAGACAAAGATAATAATCGTTGTTACGATAAAATTTCGCCCAAATTATTCGCTAATACGCCAATTTTCTTTTCTATTATATTAAAAAAATATTTCAATGTTGTTTATGATGCCGAATTCGAATAATGAAACAAAATTATTTAAAATGGGGGAAAAAAAGAAACTAACGAATAACTTACATTTTATTCTGATATATTCTTTTGTTGGAAGTGAAAAAGATCTTTTATTGCCTTATCTAATGAATGAAGAAAACCAGAACAGAAAAATTTAAGACGTTCTAACGGCTTTTTCTTCTGTAAACTAACATTCTAAATTTAAAAGTTAAATTATCCGCTCGAAAATAAATAACGATGGCCACAAAGCCTTAACTATGTTAACAATTTTAATGCATTCGATCAACGTTTTCGCCGTGAACTAAAAATAAAAGTATATATAATTTTATATTTTTTCGCGCAAATTCAAATCACGGTTATAAAACCTTAATTATTTCAACCGCATTAAAAAAATAATTGTTTGATAATCAAATACTAGTTATTAAGAAATTAGAAAATAGTTTTCTTGTTTGTTTCGTATTTTCATGAGTGGCAATATCATAAAAGTTGTTTATTTTATGTGTCATATACTGTAAGCATACGTTATAAGAACAATCTCAGAATAATAATTAATTTATCGGAATAAATATTTAAAAGAATGTATAATTATGTTTTTTATTTACTATAACTAAAAATTATGTAAATAACTAATCAAAGTAGAAATGAATAGTCATTATATTGTTCGGAAAAAGAAGTTACGAGTTCCTCTTGAGTATTATAAATCTTAAGAAATTGGTGAAATGTTCTGGGTTGCAAGATTGGCGACTTCAGGGGTACAGCATTCAAGATTCAACCGAAAGTTGTTCTGCATAATTGTTATGTTATTCTAGGTAAGAAATTGTGCTGATTGTTAATTATGCTTTTATTGCTTTCAGTTATACAATTTTAAATGGGCACGCTGGTGACAAGTCGGATCGATCGAAATCAGATGATTTGGACCACAAGGAAAAAAACTTCAGACTTTGCAGAGGACAGGCGCTTTCATCCAGGAATCAGAGGAGTTGTATCGGAAACCATTTCTAAAAGTAATTCTACTAATAGCAGTTGTGCAGAACATAATTATAATAAGCAACAGACTTTTCTTAATAAAGACTTTAAAAGAGAACCTATTTGCGCAGCTTCTATATTTAGAGATAGGTTGCCAGAAAATAATACTCCAGAAGGGAATGTAACGTATATAAAGGATGTTAAGGACACAGGCGCAGTTCCCAAACAAAAAATAAATGCATGTCTTTCAGTGATTTGAAAGAATTGATTGAAAAAAGCGCCGATGAAATTTTGTTTATTATTCTTAATAAAGAGAGTGGATTTGTTCGATTACTTGAAGAAAAGTTGGAACGTGACAATATGGCTTATGTTTTGTCACTGCTGGGCAAAGCTGTTTCTTCTGCTATGAACAAAAATGTTATCGAAATGATGAATATCGTTACTAGCAACAGTAGTTTCTTTTTAATCAAAGTGCAACAATACCTATCCTCGTTTAAACAGGCTGATTCACATGATATTCATTTAGACTCCATACTTAATTTGATAATATTTCTACAAAAAATTTCAAATCAGCTTACCTTCAAATGCTTGTGATGTTTTACTTATATTATTGCCTTTGGTAAAGCAAATTAGTGAGAACTATTTGATACATGACAAGCGATTTTGTTCCGAATCTTCAGCCATGATTCGAGAAATAGAAGAGTCAAATAATTCCATACTTTTCAAGTATTCTCCTAATCAGATGAAACAAATATCTAAAAATGAAAATTACAACTTTTGGAACCTCCAGAGAATTATCGAACAATTCCCATCTTGCCCAATGAACTTGATATTCAACAGTCATTTGCATTTCTGCGCCCTAGTGTAATTAAGGGCCGATATCAAAACACCGAACATTATCTTGATGTGCAGTACCGACTACTAAGAGAAGATTATGTTAGACCATTGAGAGATGGCATTACGGAATACCTGGTTTTCAAAAAGCAAAATAAATCCACAAAGCGAATCAAAGATGCTCGAGTCTATCCCGAAGTGAAGCTTTTAAAGCAGGAATTCGTGAATGGGGAATTGCTCCACATGGCCTTTTTCAATGATAAAAATTCGCCAAGATTAAGTGGGAATTCAGCAAGCGCTTATTAGGTAAATCACTTCTATGTCTATCAGCTGATGAGTTTAAAACCATGTTTTTTGCAACAATCGCTCAAAGAGATCCAAAACAGCTTGTTAAAGGGTTTCTCATGTTACGATTTGAAGAGCTTACAGATGAAATCCTTAACCTGCAGTCTTCAACTAATTTTGTTGTTATAGAAACAGATGCCTATTTTGAATCTTACAGATATAATTTAGACGTACTACTCAAGCTTAACGAAAGGACATTTCCAATGAAACGGTATATCATTGAAACTCAGAAAGTTGTCGAGAAGCCTCAGTATTTAACTGATGCTACTACATATGATATGAGACCTTTATTGTTACCTATAAATCGTGCTAGTAGAATGAAGATGATTGACAAATTTGGAAATTATAATCATGATTATATATACCCGGCAAATATTCCTAAAAGAATGGAAAATGTACCAGTTCTCGATTCTGATTCATGGCCAACTTGTGGAGAGTTAAATCTTGATACTTCTCAGTATTCTGCACTCAAAGCTGCTGTAACAAAGGAATTTGCGGTTATTCAAGGCCCACCTGGAACTGGTAAAACATATATAGGTCTCAGAATAGCTCAGTTACTCTTACATAATGTTCATAAATGGCGATCTCGCACTAATCCATCCCCAATATTAGTATTGTGTTACACTAACCATGCTTTGGATCAATTTTTAGAGGGCATAATAAATTTTACTGACCAAATTGTGAGAATTGGATCGAGAGGAACAAATGAGGCTGTTTCCCATTTTCAAATAAATAATTTGAAGAGAAGTAATATAATCCGAACAGAAATGTCTTATCGCATCGGTGATAAAATGCAAGAATTGCGTAGAAAAAAGAATTCTGTAGATGAAGCTAAAAGTTTTCTTGCAAACTCTTTTCATCCATTTTGAATGAAAATATTCTGCAAGAGTGTATGACTCCTTATCAGTATTCTTCTTTAAGGAATAAAAAAAATAGTTTCAACAGGATTCCGATGTATCACTGGTTGATGAATATCCAAATTAATAACAAACAGGCTCCTGCATTTCTTCCAAAGTATAGGCCATTGTGGAATGAAGCTCCTCCCGATGTGGAATCATCTGATGAGGACTCTGAGGAAGCAGCTGACATTGAATATATAGAAGCCCAGCGGGACATAAATTCTGCAGAATATGAAGGTGTTTCTTATGATTTACCTCTTTACAAAGATGAGATTAATGCAATTTTTGGACTCGAAGATGGATGGCAATTAGTTGGAGGTAAAGGGGGATTAAAAATTATGTTAACCGTTGTTTAATCGAAACCCGCGCTATGCACAAAAGGGAAGCTAAGAATATTCGCGATGTTTGGGTACTCAATTATAAACAGAGGTGGCGTCTGTATAAATTCTGGCTTGAAAGTTTCATTGATAAAGTGAATAAGTACATCCCAAAACTGCACCAGGAAATAAGAGAAGGATATAGAGATCTTCAAAATATGCGAATGGTAGAAGATATTAGTGTTTGTAGACATGCACTTGTTGTGGGGATGACAATAACTGGAGCTGCTAAACACAGACATATAGTGCAAGTTCTAAATCCAATGATCGTTATTGTTGAAGAAGCCGCTGAGGTTTTGGAAAGTCACATTGTCACATCACTCGCTCCTGGCACTGAACATCTCATTCTGATTGGTGATCACCAACAATTAAAGCCCAGCCCCACTGTTTATGAACTGGCGACGAAATTTGGCATGAATGTATCTTTATTTGAAAGAATGGTTGAAAATGGATTAGATTGCTATAAATTGGAAATTCAACACAGGATGAGACCTGAAATAGCCTCTCAGCTTGTGCCGCATATTTACACTAAATTGTTGAATCATGAAAGCGTAAAAAATATGAAAATATAAAAGGTGTGGAAAAAAATTTATTTTTTGTTAATCACTCTTATTATGAGTTACAAGAAAAAGATTCTAAAAGCAGAGTGAATATCCATGAAGCGAACTTCTTGTTAAAATTTTGCATGTATCTTATTTTGCAAGGCTACGAACCTTCTCAGATAACTGTTTTAACTACGTATTCTGGACAATTCTTCGAAATGAAGAAGAGTCCTCTGAAGGAGATTTTGCAGGGCATCAAATTTACTGTAGTCGATAACTACCAAGGAGAAGAAAATGATATTATTTTGATTTCCTTTGTCAGAAGCAACGAAGAAGGACAAATTGGATTCCTTAAAATATCTAATCGTATTTGTGTGGCTCTATCTAGAGCGAAGAAAGGCCTTTATTGCATTGGAAATTTTTGTTTATTAGCTGAAAAAAGTAAATTGTGGAAAAATATTATTGAAACTTTAGAGGAGAGAAAGCTATAGGGCCGTCACTTCGACTAATGTGTCAAAATCATCCTGGCGTTAGCCATGCTGTTGCAACTGAAAGTGACTTTGACCTTGTTCCAGGTGGTGGTTGTACCCGGCCTTGTGAGTTCCGTCTTCCCTGTGGTCACGCATGTTCACTGAAATGCCATCCATTTGACTCTGAACACAAAGACATACGTTGTCCCAAACCCTGCACTAAGCAATGCAGTAAAGGACATTTCTGCAATAGCAAATGTTCTGAGAAATGTCCACCTTGTACCTTCGAAATATCTAAAACAGTTGAAAAATGTGGACATATCATTAAAGTGCCCTGCTACTGTGAAAACAAAAAAATTATTTGTACACACCCATGTGAGAAATCTTTTCCATGTGGCCATGGCTGTCGTGCAAAATGTGGGGAATCATGCAGTATTGAATGTAATGAAATGGTAGAAGTACAGTCTAAAGTATGTGGCCACAATTTACGCATAAAATGTTCGAAATCTGAAGATATTGCATCCTTGTTGAAGTCATGCAAAGAAGCCTGTGGAGTAAAATTACCATGTGGGCATATATGTACTGGTACATGCAGTAATTGCTTTCAAGGACGATTACATGTAGCTTGCAGAAAAGCTTGCGAGCGCACTTTGACATGTGGCCATACATGCAAATCTGTTTGTCATCTGAGCTGTCCACCTTGTGTGGAAAAGTGTGAAAATTGGTGTTCTCATGGAAAGTGCAACAAAGAGTGTTGTGATCCTTGCGAAAAATGTACCGAGCCCTGTGGATGGATCTGTCCACATAAAAGTTGTACTCGTCTTTGCTGGGAACCATGCAATCGCACTGCTTGTGAAAAACCATGTCCGAAAACATTAAAATGCGAGCATCCGTGTATTGGTATTTGTGGCGAACCGTGCCCGGCTGAATGTCGCATATGTGACGAGGAAAAGATGAAAAGTTTGCATTTTGGATTGGAAGCTGAAGACAGTGTGAAATTTGTGCTCCTGGAAGATTGCAACCACGTCTTTGAAGTAAACAGGCTTCAAGAGTGGATGACACAAGATGTTCTAAGCGAGAGAAGAATTCATTTTAAAGTTTGTCCCGAGTGCAACACTGTGATTAGGAGAAATGTGCATTTCGAAAAGGTTGTTAAATCTTATCTCGAAGACATGGAGAAAGTTAATGAAACGGTTTCGGGAAGTAAGAAAGTTAATAGGGAATTGTTGGATCGTATCCGTTTTGGAAAACTTAGTTTCAGTTTTTTTTTTAGTTTCTGGTGTAGTCTTGAGTCATACCTGGATTTTGAAAATGGTATAAGTTATCGAAAATTGACCGCTGTGGAAAATTTCATCAACATATTTTCTTTCTCAAATGATGTGCAAGATTTGGATGAATCCTCCGTTTATTTTTTTCCTGAAAAATTAATTAAAATGTTTGAGTATTTTAAAAATATATTTAAAAACCAGTTGGCGACTTTTTTGGACGATATGTACTTTAAAGTCTCGGAGGATCAAATGAAAGATGTCGTTTGGGAAATTCATCGTATTAAATTACTTGACGAACTAGAAAAGTTTCTAATCAAAATAATCACAAATAAACATATTTCGATCTATAAAGATAATAAAGCTTATTTTAAAAGATTAATTGGGTATGTTACGACGTACAAACCGTTTCGTAATGAAGAACTAAAGAAGTTCATTTCTGACTATCAAATCGTATATAAGCTCTTTAATGGCGGAGAAGTTAATGCTTCAGATCTGGAGAAGCATCCTGTTTTGAAAGGTATGGGCTTATCGAGAGACAATTGGTACCGTTGTCCGAATGGAGATGTTTGGTCCTTTATTCAATATGGCAATGCAGCGATTGAAAATAAATGTCTTCAATGTGAAGAGCAGGTTAAACCGCCCTCTTGTACAACTACATAAAACAGTAGTTCTCAAACATGGAGATTTTGTCGACCCTCTACACAACAGCACTGCGCCTCCACCTAGCTGTCTGCAACACAATTTTCTGCCATTCAGTAACTTAATAAAAACTATTTTTATTCCCATTAATAAATAATAAGTTTTTTTAGTGAATATTGTATTAGGTTTCAGAAAAATTAGGACAAGGGACTTCTTTAATTTAATTAGTTGAAAAACTGGCCCAAGAATGTTTGGGCATTGTTTTAAGTAATAAAATGTTTTAATTAGTAAATATCGTTGAGTGAGATGCTAATACATCTTCACCTGTGAGTGTTATTGTCTCTCTGAAATTGAATGTTGGTATTTTATGATTGAAAGCTTTATGAGAAAGATTTTATGTAAAGTATAAAAATTCTATATTTAAAATATTGTTGAGTGTGACGCTCATATATCTTCACCTGTGAGTGTTTTTGTCTCTCTGAAATTGAATGTTGGTATTTTATGTTTGAAAATTTTATAAAATTTAGATTTTATTGAATGTATAATATTTTAAAAAATAAAAATTATCTTTTTAGTGTAGAAGTGTTATTTCAATTTCTTTTCAAATATAATTTTAAGAACTTCATATTATATATACATATTTAATTTTTATAATATATATATTATGACAACGAAATCTTTTTTTTCTTCTGATGCAGCTGGCAAACACTTAGTTGGATGCCTTAAAGCAAGCGCTGCACAGACGTTACTCACTTTGCATTACCCAGGGGACGCGTGCAGATAAGCCACGGACGCGGAGTAACAATGCCCCCGCAGCGCTCTATGATCCTATTGGACCGGGACCTACATTTTAAAGTGGATTCCGAACCACTACAAACAACCATGGCACCGCCGGGACTCGAACCCGAAACTTGTGGTACAAAAACGCTAGCCATTCAAACCCGACAACGAAATCTTAAAAGTAAATAACGTGTGTTTGCAATTGCATTGCTTATGCAATGTATTAGAATTTTACATGCTGAATAGTATGTATTATATAATAATGTGTTATATTTACACACGAATAATGTATTATAGGAGCAGAAGTAAGTAAGGTGGCAGGGACTTTCACTAGTGTAACTATCCTGTTCATCGAATTTCCTCCTTTGGGTCCAGCGAATGATTGGAGAGGTTTTGTTTGTCGATCTACGGTCATTTTGTGCACACTTTAGGCTAAGCAGACCGGGACCTACATTTTAAAGTGGATTCCGAGCCCCTCAAGCATCCATGCCACCACCGGGATTTGAACCTGCACCATGTGGTACACAAAGGCTAGAGCGCTAGCGAATTGGCCATCAGGCCGCTCAGCATGAAGAATATCAGTAGAAGAGTGTAGATAAGGTATGATGCATGACTGCTGTAGTGAATATTCGTGTACTCAGTTTTTCAGTCAGGAGGTCTGAATGGCCGAGTGTCTAGCGGTCAGGTGCTCGGTATCATAGGCCTCGGGTTTGGCCGATTGACCGTCAGGCCGCTGATTTAAGAGAAGAATAGATGTAGTGTAAACCCTACAAATCGTCGAGTTCATTTCTACCCTGGACCTAGGTGAAGTCGTTTAGTGACTAGGATTTCTAAAATCCTAGTAGAAGATAGATCGGGGTTGTTTTTTCGCATATCTGGTATTTTGATCATAATTTGGGAGATTTAACATCAGCGGGTTATTCGAGAGGGCTATTTTTAGAAGAAAATTTTCAGCAAGTTTTTTACCGAGGTTTAAAATTGGATTTATTTTTAGTTCGTTATGGATTCTATTTCTATTGTAAGGCGGAGGCGCGTCAGTAATAATCATTAATATTTGGTTTTGGAGGACCTGCAATTTCTTCAAACTGGACATTGCTGAGTTTATCCAAACGGGAATCGCGTAAGGTAAGATGGGTCTAATCAGCGAGATATAAATGTTGAATTTGCCTCTCGGATTGAATTGTTTTCAGATTAATTAAAAATTTAATTATGAATATAGCTTTTATAAGAATGTAGTGTATGTGTTTATTAAATGTAAGTTGTTTATCTAAAACAGGGATGGTCAACCCAAATTATCTTTGCTGGCCACTTTGGAAATGCATCCTAACTCCGCGGGCAGCATATAAAATTATATATCCCCCTATTAGATTAAGACCCACTACAGACATTTTTTTTTTGGAGTGAAAACATAATGAGTTATTATTGTGTTTACTATTCTTATATGTAAACGTAGATAATGTAATAATGATGATACTAAACTCACATCGTGAAGAAATATAGAACACTAAAAATGAAATATATAAATATGAATGAAATCATTAAAAAGTATTTGTTTTACTAGTGCGATATTTGTTTCTCCACTCTTTCTCTTAGCTTTTTCAAATCATGAGTTCACAGAATATAATTTAATTATTCTGCAAAGTCATAACTATAAATTCATAAATAAAACAGGCTCTTTCTGTCCTACATTCATAAGAATGCTATTTTAAAATAAAAGTTCATTTTCACATCATTTCGGCAGTTAATTTTTGAATATATGCATGCACACATAATGTATTTTTTTAATACATTAGTTTTCACTCCTTTGACCATTATGATATAAATATATTTTGTAAAAGTGTGATACATCTCGGGGAAGGAAAATGTGTGGTTCAAGGTGGGCCACTCCTTATCTAAATACTTATATTCAGCAACAAAAGACACTGGTTCATTAAATACAATACTTACTTTGATTTTCCATAGGCAAAGCCAGGTTTGGAGTTTTTTTTTTTAATTAAATGTGATGTTTCGAGTACTTCGGAAGCAAAATTGAATCTCCAAATTGCTCGAATGTTTGCTCTTATTAAAGCGATATTAGGTTCGGTTAACGAAAAAATTTAAATTTGTGTTTGGTTCCCAAAACTTTTCCAATGCTTCCGAATTCATAACTTTATTCCTATATTCTGTACAATCTCGCAAATTACTAGGAACGATTTCAGATAGTATATTGACATTTGTTTTTGTATTAATAAAATACACTGCGATTATAATTAAAGTACCACTTTCAAAATGCTGTAAAAAAAAAAAAAGAAACACTCGTCACAATAAGTTCAAATTTGAACTGAAGATACTTGAAGGAGGGGGAAACTATATAACTTTATATGGCATCCAAAAGAAGTTCCACTGATTTTTCCCACCTTGGTATAACCTTGTCGTGGTAGGGGGCTTTCCACTGACAGTGTCGCAACTGTTGAGTGACTTGGAAGTCATTTTTTCCGTCTAAAAACTGAAATCCAGTACATTAAACACCACAGTCTGTTTCGTGTGCAACTCATACCAAATACGTTGTCATTTCGATTCAAAATATCACTGACAGCCGAATTCACTTTCTTTAAGCCGCTGACAGCTGGGCCGGATTTAGATGAAAATAGGCCCAAGGCTACTTCACTTATGAGGCCCTTTCACCTCCCATTTTTAAGTTTGTAAATTACATGAGAGATAATAATAAAATACATCATTACTGTGATATATCAATATGTTAAATGAAACATGTTGTGATGGGCACTCATCTTTATAAAAAATGTAACTCGGAAAATAAATAAAAAAAATGTAGAGAACTCTTGTATGGACATTTATTCTCAGCACCCTATAGAGTACCTGTAGCAATAACTAATCAAACATAACACACAACACTTACAAAGAAACAAAATTCAAATAATAAAAATCTTTACCCACGAAAATAAAATATGCAATAAAAATTATCATATTTTCTATCGAATTAAATTAAATATATTCAATACATTGAAGATTAAAGCAAATTCAATTCAGATAAATTCATTTCATAATAATTCGCTTTTAAAGTTTAAATATGAATTATGAATTTTAAGTTTTTAAACTAAACCAAAAATGCAACTTTATTCAAACAAAATCCAGATCACAAAAAAGAAAATATCAAATTGTATCTCATATTAAATTTTATGTTAATAGTTATTTTATTTAAGAACTGATTCAATCCAAGTATACATTTAAAATGAAATAGTAGATTAGAACATTAACACGTATTTCATATTATCGAAGTAATACGAATATAACCGAACGTCGGGATATCAATAGGTTTGTTCGTTTGTCTGTTCCAGTCTGCACTTTATTTATGCAAGAATAAACAAACCAGAGCTTAGTAGCATAAGGCACGTCAATATTTGCCATAACAATCAGTGAACGTATGAACTATACTTTGGTGCAATCTAGTATATATACAAACGAACGAGCCTAATGAGTCGAACTCGTTAATCTTAATCAATAGATTTTTATGTTTATTTATTAGTCATATGTGTAGAATTTCTCTTTACTTTCGATTCAGTGTTTTAGTGTTTACTGTTTTTAGAATAGTGCAATTCTAATTTTGCTAACAATTTGAATGTAGGCCCCTCTCGATCTTGAGGCCCTAGGCTAAAGCCTAGTTAGCCTATAGGAAAATCCGGCCCTGCTTACAGCACACTCTATTAATACACTTTGAAACTTTTTTTTTGGATGCCGTACCGTTTCTCCCTTCTTCGAGTATCTTCAGTTCAAATTTGAATTCATTGTGACGAGTGGTTCTTTTTGACATTTTGAAAGTGGGACTTTAATTATAATCACCCTGTAGTTTGATGTAGTATCATTTGGGCTACTGTATTGTTCATTTATTATAGGTGCAGCTCATACATACATCTGAATGGTCATTTAATACGCCTTCATCAGTTTTAAATATTTTCTTTTAATAAAATTCATAGAAAGGGTTTTGTTTTGAAGTAAATTTCCTTTTTTACTGCCATTATTCTCTAAAAAAAAAAAAAAAACGAGAAAGAGTTAAATTTATCTCAATAAAAATTTCAAATTCTATTAGATTTTAATAAATTTACTTGACTTAAATGTAGAATTTAAAATTATTTCTTGTGATATAATAGAGGGATCTTAATAAATTAATAGGAACAAAATGCGTTCTGGTAATTAAATATGTGAATAATACACAATACATTTTCGTAACATGTAAACATAAAGAAAATACAAGAATTAGAAATAAAGTCTTCAGTAGCAGTTTCATGTTTAAAGATTATAAATGGTGATTAATAGAAATGGTACCTAACTAATAATAATTAAAAAGCAATTATATAAAAAGTAAACTAAAAACTAATTAACTAAAAAAAGTATTATTTGTATTTTTATGATAAATACTATGAGAGCACTGAAAATATCAAACGCAATAAAAAATTCACTTGGTAACAATGAAAAATTAGCGGCCTGATGGCCGAGTGGTTAGCGCTTTGGTGCTCGGTACCACAGGTTAATAAATAATTTTAGATAATAATGCAGAGTTTTGAGAAAATTAATGACATTTGACTTTTTAAAATCCAATGTGTTGTAGAAATACTACTTTTTGATATATTTTTTTAATATTACGTCTATGAAATGAAAATTCATATTTTAAAAACCTTCCACAAAGAAGTGGTCTTTTGGAGTAAAAGAACATGCCACATTTTCATAATACTTCTCAAGAGGTTCTTCGCCTATCTCCAAAGTCCACTGGGCTAGACTAGATCCATTAATTAAAGTACGCGAAGAAAGTCCAAGACCATCAACGGACTGTCAAGGAGATCTCTACATCTGAGCTCCAGGCACACCAAGATGTGAGATGGTGAAGCCTGCTCAGAGGAGCACTTGGTACAAGTATCGAAAGCTTTCAAACCATCTGAGAAAGTCATAGTTCTGAGGTGTCCACTGAGCAAACGGGTGATTGCAGTTTGTCCCTGCCTGTCACAATTAAGTGCCAAAGTACCGCCAGGTCGATGGCCCCGATACCACTGGTGCACTGGGGGAGTAGACCAAATTGTTTTCCCATTTAATTTAGCTTGTGAGTAAATCTCTGAGTAGGTAAGCGGCTCAAATGGAACCAATACCTCACTAGCACCCGCTTTGGCCATTTCATTCCCCTCAAGGTCGACATGGGAGGGGATCCACTGTATGCGTATCTGATGATCCACTGAACGATGTTTTAGCTTTTTGATAATAGATACACCTACCCTGTCTCTAACACTGGACCAATTAGCCAAGTGCTGAATAGAACTCCTGCTATCAGTTAGAACCAGATTTCATTTCCTGCAGTAACAGTCGCAATGTAGTCAAGGCCTTCGTTTATAGCAATGAGCTCGCTACGGAATACAGAGCAGCCATCAAGATTCCTTCTTTGAATCTTCATGTAAAAAGAAAAGGGGTAAACCATTGGAATAAAAATGGGAGATGAATGCGAATTAATATTGGGAGAAAGATTGGAAGGTTTTGAAAAATAGAAAAAAATAATAATAAATAAATGAAGAGGAAATTACGGTGATTTGAGGCTTTTATTCCATTTAGAAGTAGAGTAAGGATACTTGTATTTTTCATTCTATTGCGTAAATATTGCTTGTGCCTTGTTCAGAAGGTTTTCGTGGGTAGCAATGGTATTGAAGAAATTTCTAGTAATATAGTTGTCAATTTTTCTTCTTTTGTCAAGTCTTTTGTAATATAGTTGTCAATAGAATCAATTTTTAAATCTTGATGAATCGCAGAGTTGCGGACTAACCAGAGTGCACCAGTGATGATACGAAGTAGTTTGGTTTGAATAATTTGTACAGATTTTTTTGTTAGATTCTGACTTAGTAGTCAAATATATTAATATAATGATGTTGTGAAAAGCATTTATTCACAGTCTAATAAATAGTATCAATAATACAGAATTATAGAATAAATTAGCAAAAGAGCTTATGGTTATATATTTTTTTTTTTATGTAATGACTTAAATAAAAGTAATTTATAAATCTAAAATTTTGCTGAATATGCAAATGTTGGAATATCAAGAATGAATTTGGCAACATGTAGAATTTGAAAACCAAAACTTTTCATTACGTGATTCAGAAGTAATTCAAAATAGGCAGCGGTTGTGTTATGTGGAGCTTTGGGAAGCGAAGATTTAAAAAGTGAGTTCGTTGCAAAATTGATAAAAAATTATTATTTTTCTTTAAAAATTATTGAATGAATTTATAAAAAGCTGAAAAAAATGGTAGAAATTTTTTAACATCATTCTATTATTAATTATGAAACGGGATTGTCCCGTTTGTAGTAAAAAATAAGTTAAATGTTCCAATATTTCTTTTAAAATTGTACAGCATTACATAATGACGAAAATAGTATTCTGGAAAATTAATATTAAAGTAGCTGTTTTTATTTGATATTTTAAATTATACAAAAAGAACTTGTAACTTTTTTTATAAATTTTTAAAATTATTGCATAAATTTAAAAATATTCTTTTAATTAATTGCGTTTAGTTTACTAATTTGTGTTGTTTAGTTAGTATGTTAAAAGCTTATCGTTTTCTTTTAAATTTATATATGATAAAATAAGTCTAATTTCTCCGAAAATTTTTATTAGAATATTGGACAAAGTACAAAAAAAAAAAAAAAGTTTACATTTTATAAAACATCTTTTTCTAAATATTATTGAATTTTTCTCCAGAAAAAAAATGTAAAATAAAGTTCGCAAACAAATTGATATAATGGAACTATGAATTGTTTACTTAAAAGTAAATAAGTAGTGTAAAAATTTTAAATTGTGTTAAAAATAATTTAAAAAATTGATAATATATTTTCTAAATTTTTTTTTTTTATGGATTCTAAATCTACAGAGCGTTTCAGAAGTATTAAAGGTCTTATTTTAATTAATAGTTTAAATTACTCAGATTTAATTATTCTTTCTGAAAAAAATGAAATTATGCATTAGGAATAACTTTAAAAATTTTTTTTAATTTTAAAACTTTTATGATAAAAAGTATAGATTTGTTTTGCCACTTTATTCAACATTTAATGTTTGAATCATTACAAACAAAACTAATTGTTCCCTTTTAATCTAACAAAAATTTTGCTGAACTAAATATACAAAATGGTACTTGCACAAATAATTTTGCTCATTACTTAACAAGTTATTTTATTTATTGCATTTTTTTTTTAATTAAGTAACTTTTAGCTTCTAACTTGTTTTTGATGATTTAAAATTTAATTTGTTAGTCTTTAATGCAATTTTTTTTATTTTTAGGTATTGGAATCATTGCAATTTTCCATCTATTGGAGAAACAATATCTGTCCATGTTCATCTTTTTTTATAGAATGAAAGTAAGTAATAAATTTAAATTACATAGTTAGAACTATTTAAACTTTTATTCTAGTTTTCTGTTTTTAATTAAATTCATTGAGGGAAAGATCAATTTTTGATTAGTTATGTAATTGAAATCTATTTTTTTAATGTTATTCAATATCGCATTAAGAACATCAAAAATATAAACAAGAAAAGCACTTCTAACTGTTCATTTTTAATTTTTAAAATTATTTTAAATGATTTAGTGAGAACAAACAGTGTTATTGTGAATATTTAATTGTGGAAAAAAAGTTAACATGCTGGAAAAAATAATTGAATTTTTATAAAGTATAATAAGATATCTATTTAGTATTGAATTTTAAAGAAGCCTTATCGTGTTGAGTATCTGCTAACTGTGTTTAAAAATGTTTATTTTAAAAAAGCATTTGCTGAAAACTGTTTTTACACCTTAATTGTATTGTCAACATATATTGAAAATATTTTAGAATCTTGGATTTCTATTAACAATTATATTTGTCACTCAATTTCTAATTCAGCATAGTCAAAAGTTGAATCAATATTTGAGACAATTTATATTGAGAATTTGAATTTGTTATAAAAACAATGCAATCAATCATTCTGGCTTATATTACCTAATACTGCTAAATAAGAAAATAGCAATTGTATTTGTACTGTTTATTAAATCCCAGTATTCAAAACTTTACTCTGTAACTCATGTATTTGATATTAAAATATTTTTATATAGAAATTTAAAAAAAAAATTTTTCTTGAATCTAGGATTGGATGATATTGAAATTTTCTAAATCAATGTTTCATCCATCCATCTAATATCAGAATATTATTATAGTTCAATTTTATATAGATTTAAAAATTTGAATATGGAACTTGTTTTTGAATCATTAACAACAAAATGCAAATCCTGGCACTCTTGACCGTCAAATTAAAAAAAAAAAAAAAAATTTAATTTTTATTTTCTTATATAAATCATGTTAATTTTAGATTACTTTAAAAAAACCTTTTACCTTTCATTTTTTCCTGAACACAAAATTACTTCAAAAATATTTCAAAACACAAATTATCTACATTTTTCCCATGTGCATATTTCATTACACAATATCTTATTTAATACTAAGCAATTAGGTGCATTTAATTTCTCGCTGACAATTTCAAAGTTTAGAACCACCTTTTCTTGCACAATAAATAAAATATATGTTAATCAGTATATTAAATTTGAGTATGCAAAGGAAAAATGTTGATGGCAAGATAATTATTAATAAGCTAATTAAAAGGCAAATTAAGATTATCTGTATTAAAAGCATTCTACTTCCCCGATACTATAAAAGTTAACTGACTGTAATTATTAAACATGTTTTATCAATGCAAAAAACAATATCTAAAAATAAATTGCTATATGACATTAAGGAATATTCAGCTGTATATATAAACTTGCCATATAGAAAAGATCATGGATTGAGAAAATAATATAAAAGTACAAATTTCTATAATGCAAATTTATATTTCTGCAAAACAAACAAAAAAAAAAATTATAATCAGAAACATGAGTAGGAATAAAATCTAACTTTTTAAAATTTTTACTAAAATAAAGACTAATAAAACTGCGTTTTTAAATTAAAAATCCCTTTTATTAATTAAATGAAATTATACAAGTTGATTAAGACTATTGTATAGAATGCCATTTGTCTTCATTTATATTAGTTTCAAATTTTCTTTTGACTTAAATTAGTAATTACCAAGAGTTTTTCATTTTGTTTATAATATATTTGCACATTATGAACTATATATACGAGAAGGTTAAAATGTAATTAAATAAGTGATAGCACGTATAAATACTAAAAAAATTTAAATATTTAGAAGAATAAAACAATTTCAAAATATGAAAGAAAAAAAATATTTTGCTAAGAAAAAACCCTGAATAACTGACCAATTTGAACGAATTATCGCCATTTGGCTCATTAAGAAAAACCACCTTGGTGAACAAGTACTAAGCAAGAAATCAAATGTCTTCTA